>JZLH01S0165063.1:14904-28033 GCA_001188425.1 Eucidaris tribuloides
CAGATAGGGTTAATGTTATTGATGATTAAAAAGAGTTCACCTCTATTCATAAATTTGTTACCATGGAAACATTGAAAAAATTCCGTCCGACATGTCACATTCCGTCCAACATGATCAGGTGTTAATAATGTACACTGTATGTAGCATGTTGCCACAATTATTAATTTCTTAGCTTTGATAGGAAGCTCATGTCAAGCATTAATATTATTGATAATATTAAAGAGAGTTCACCTCTATTCATAAATTTGTTACCATGGCAACATCGAAAAAATTCCGTCCAACATGATCAAGTGTTAATAGCAAGCTAATGTTTGTTGTGACTTATGCTTTCTTTTACACCCCCATGTGGATTGTAAAGGCCAATTATTTGCCAAATTTAAAGTGAATTGGGTGTTCTGGCAGTTAGATTAAAGGCAAGGTTCACCCTGAAATCAAGTTGGTTTCAATAAAAGCAGAACAATGAAAGAAACATATTAATGAAAGTTTGGCGAAAATCCACCAAAGAATAACAGAGTTATGAGGTTTCAAAGTTTCAAATTTATGACGTCACATGCGAGCAGCTCCCCATATGGCATGTAATATAAATTCCATAGATTGCCATTTTTTATTGGGTCATGATAAATGAATGGGTTTTTTTCTCAGAGTAGCCTGTATAAAATGATGTTTCTGATTATATATTGAATGCACAGGTAAAGTCATTTCAAAATTTCTGAGAAAACGGCATTTTATGGAATTCATATTACATGACATATGGGGAGCTGCTCGCATGTGACGTCATGAATTTATAACTTTAGAATTCCATAACTCTGTTATTCTTTGGTGGATTTTCGTCAAACTTTCAGTAACATGTTTCTGTCATTTGCCTGCTTTTATTAAAACCAACTTGATATCAGGGTGAACCTTGCCTTTAAAAGACATGAAATGTAGGAAATTCTATGAAAAGTTGCACTGAAAAGATGGTGACCTTTTCAATTGACTCACAATCAAAGTTACATAATTTACCATTTTCCAGTTTGAAGTAGTGCAAATTTTCAAGTTGTATAGTCACGATAAAATTGTAAGTACATGTATGAACAGAAATACTTGTCAAACACCTGACTTTTCCCTTTGTTTCCAGTATTTTTCTTACTTAAATGTAATAGAAAACAATGGAAATGGGTCTGCACTGTTCATTTCATGTTTTGTTATACCCCCACCAAACGAAGTTTGAATGGAGTTGGCGTACTGTTGGGCGGGTGGTTGGTTGGGCAGGCCATGGCAAATCTTGCAGATGAAACTACTGAAGTACTTTCTCAGTTTTTGACCAAGAGATTTAGCAGCACACACATTGGTCTTGGTCTTGGAGTAAAGATGTGCAATATATATTTTGAATGTGTTGCAAACTGTGTTGCCATGATAACAACATTATGGCAATAAATCATGGAAAAATTTTGTGGATCAAACTACTCAATGTTTGACCAATGATTGAATGAGATTTGGCAAAAACACTGATCTTGGGATGAGCAAGATACATTTTTTAATGTGTCAGAACCTGCATTACCATGGCAATGGCATTGTATGGGGATAATTTGGAAATTTAAGCACACAAGGCTGTGCTGATGGGGCAGGGGTATTAAATCCTTTCTGCGATATTTCTGGGGTGGGTGGGGGGAACATAGTGAGTCAATAATGAGTCTTGACACAACACTTTTCAATGGTAAATTGTCTTTAGACTGTAGGCCTAGATCTAGTAACTATATATGGTGTTGTATAAGAGTAGTTATTTTTCTGACGTAGTAATAGTACATGTACTTTGTATTATGTGAACATCTGTCCTTTGTTTAACAGCAGAAAAGAATTCTAAAGAGACCAGGTCAAAAGTGTACATGTGTATGATATTTTTCTTTAATTTAGGCTCTGTAGTCACTTACCATATAAAACTTTGTAATACCGGTATGTGTTCAAACTCTACTTAATACAACATCTGCCAGGAATTTTGTCCCTTCAAACATCCATCAAAACTGGTTACAATTAAATTACCGGTAATAAAGAAAAAAAACAAAAACAAAAAATCCCACCAAATCATGTTATTTTCACCCATATTTACTATTGAAATAACAACAATTAAATACTGTCTTGATTTATTGCTGCTGATCAAAGCTTACAAGGTCAAAAACTCCCCGCCAGTGCAGTTGGGCGATTGTCAAATAATCATTGCTCTGGTTGACTCAAGTCAACTAAATTCAAAATACTGATATTTGATATGCCTGTCCAAAATATGGAAGTGGGTTGACACTGTCCATATGATTCGACAGGGTATGATGCCTGTGGAAAGGATGGAATCACATCTCCACTCTCTGGACTCACTTGGTAAAATGAAAGGACTGCTTGATCATTTGTCAGTTGTCTTTCCATGTACATGTATAACCTGAAGTGTCCCTGTACTTTGGAAGGATCCTCATTTAGGACAATACTCACTTCCATCTATTCTTATATTCTCGATCATCAAATGTGCACATTCTGCATATCTTTACTCAGATCCTATTACTACATGACCACTCATACACACATGCATGTGCATGTACTGTCCCTTCAGCATATATAAAAT
This sequence comes from Eucidaris tribuloides, assembly GCA_001188425.1. Classification (NCBI taxonomy): domain Eukaryota; kingdom Metazoa; phylum Echinodermata; class Echinoidea; order Cidaroida; family Cidaridae; genus Eucidaris; species Eucidaris tribuloides. The sequence continues at coordinate 17,492 of JZLH01S0165063.1, forward strand.
GGGCTGAATCTCACAAAATTCCGTCCGACATGCCAGTTTTTATGTCGGAAGGAAAATAAGTCACGCTTATTTTTCTCTTACTTGATAAAGATAAATTTTCAAAATAATTATTTCTATTAGTACTTCATCTACATCATTGATACTTGGCTGGGAATAATAAATAAAATTGCTCATAGATTTTTACAGAAAAAACTTCTTGGAAAATTTGAGCATGTCGGACGGAAAAAAATCGAGTTCAAATTTTCAAAATTGCAGGAAATTCATATTTCAAAATATGTGGTTTCAATTTATTAATCATGTAGTTTATAGAGATGTTCCTTAATATATATGAGCTGAAAAAGTTACAACAAAGAAATTAAGTGCTCACACAGGACATTGTATCATTATGGAAAAAATTCCGTCCGACATGCTTGCAAATTGGCGTAACATTACAAAGATGACGAAAAAGGTCAGAAATCGTAAAATATTTGCATGGAAATTAATGTTTTATGAAAGAGCAGATTTGAACCATCCCTAATATACAAGTGAACATCATTTACAATAAAGTTTTAAAATTTAGCAAGTTGGTTACCAATTTTGAAACAGGCCCAGCCACCAATGAACTGATTAGATTTTTTAGTTCAAAGGTCAAAGGTCACCAGGCCTAAAATATGTCTGATTCGGGCTCATTACCGCGATAACTTGAGAGCGGCTGGTCGGATTTTGATGTAACTAGGACCAAGTATGTACTATGAGCCGCCAATGAACTCATTAGATTTTGGAGCTGAAAGGTCAAAGGTCAAAGGTCACCGCGCCTTAAATACGTCTGATTTGGGCTCGTTACCGCGATAACTTGAGAACGGCCGGTTGAATTTTCATGTAACTTGGGTGAAGTATGTATTATGGGGCATAAATGACATTTCAGAGTTGAACGGTCAAAGGTTACGATGCCTGCTATTCCAAAGTTTGGAATGGACGGGGTGCGGAGGCATAACCCATCGGCTGCGCGCAGCCGAATTGCTCTAGTTCAAAAATGGTGTCAGTAGGCATCTTCTTCATCAAATTAAGGTGTGATGAGCATGTTTTTGAAATGTCGACCCTCTATAGCCCACTCTAGGAAGCTTGCTTGAAATGGCAGGTATTGGAAAGTAACGCTCAGTTTCCGGAAGGAAGAGACAACATTTCAAAAGTCATACCTTGAGATGGAAAATTCAAAGGAAAAGCTTATCTTGAATAAACTGAGGTCACTACAAGCAGGGTGATTCCAGCTGTAATAAATATAATCGTAAGAGAACTGCACTAACTGCTACCATGTATAGTTGGAGAAAAAAAATGTAGTTTTGTAAACTAGTTGCTGTTTAATACTTTGATACGGAATAATCATGATAAACAGATCTGAATTTTTCTGGTTTATAAATTACAATTCATTTTAAAAACATAGCTCTCACTGCCAACAGGTTAAGTTCTTGATAAAATATGATGCATTTTTGTTCAGCCCTTTGAAGACTTGCATTCAGATGACACCCAGTCCATGGCATCGTCGGTCAGCGACGACTATCGCGAGAGGAAATCATCGCTGCCCAAGACCCCTACATCACAGCAGAGGTTCCGGCATGGTGGACTGGCAGGATCGGCACGAGGGAAAGGGGCGGTGAAAAATAAGAAGAATGCACTAGGGAACACAAAGGGAATGGTAAGAAAAGTAGTGGCGTCATCGACAGGCCTTCTGTCGGAAAGCTTGTCGAGATAATAGTATTTTGACTGAAAGACGATATATCGACAGAGATTTTATCTTACCGACAACAACACACAGGGTATCAAAGTAATAAATCAGGACCTAACAATGACATCTCCGCAGCCAGTCACTTCTCAAAGCAAGCATTTTTTTTTCTTTCTCACACTTGCAGAAGGTTATAGAAACTGAGAACCATTGTTCTGAGTGTAATCTACACCATAAGAATCTTGGTTCCCCGCAAATTGACCATGTGGTCAAGCCCAAAGTTCAAAATTCCACTGCTGCTTTCAATAGCGATGTCAGTCATTACTGGGGCCCCCTGGCAGGCTGATTATCCCCTGTAGTATGTATCCACAATACAGGTGTATTTAAATATGAATAGGTACGGTGGTGTAAGACTGCATTATGAATGTCCCAATTAATCAGACCATTGTTGTGTCGACAGCTGTGTCTGTCGGCTAAATATTTGAGGTGACATGTCGGAAGAGAAATTTCTATTTGACGACGGCCCTAAAGAAAAGTGCAATTTTGGTATGAAGAGGCATCCTTGAAATTATATGACTTTGCTCTTCATAAAGAAAGTGATGTGTATGCATTGAAAGGTATTAATAAGAACAGGTCCTTCTTTATGGATATCTACTAATAAATGTGCTTTGGTACACTGGTTCACCCATATAAAACTTCATTGGGGTAATGACTGCACATTCGTTTGCAAAAAAAAAAACAATCATTTTCATTCCTGTAAATTCTAACTTAAAACATCACTATTTTGTACATTTAGTAGTTAACAACATGGTTTTTTTTTAATAAAGAAACATCGAACCAGTTGTATTTGAAAAAAAATTGTTGGTTTCATTCAATTCTCTTATAGAAAATTATACTTTTTTAAGGTTATACACATCACTAGTAGACAGTCTAGTAATAATAGGCAACATATCAACATTTAGCTCAATGAGCAAAAAGTTTAAATGCTACATATGCTGATATATATGTGCCTTATTAATAAACTATCAAAGATGGAATTGTGTGGGGGATCGAATCCACAACGTTCTGATTTGCACAACTGACCGCATACCAACCACTAGATGACCAAGGTCGTCTAACAGTTGTAAAATCTCTCAGTATTATGTCATCTGCACAATACCATAACAGGATCAATTGCTACCTCAGTCTATTAGCTCTTCTCTGTAGTTCCTGACAGACCATGTAGACTTATTTTCTCAATTGCAGGCCTTCGAATGACCCCTACTTTTCCTACTTTTTTGTGAAGATCCTAATTTTTCTATTTTCCCTCTAAAAATCCTTATTTTCCTACTTTTTTACCCCCCCCCGAAAAAAACCCCTTTGCAATAGGTTTAAGATTTTTGGGGGGAGTTGAATAGTCTTTACAGTTTGTTGCTGAGAGTAATGTAACTACCATTTTCACCTGTTTGTGAAGACAAATTTATTTCCACGGATTTCTGCTTTTTTGCCATTCTTAAAATTGTTTTCGCAGATATTTGGCATGTTTTCATTTTCTTTGGGGTACTGATCCAAACACTACTTATAAATATCCTACTTTCCTTCTACATGTACTTTGGTGGATTGAATCTTACTTTTCTCCTACTTATTGGAAAATTTTGCTCCTAATTTCCTTTTACTTTTTCAACCAAGTAGAGTTGAAGGCCTGCAATTGTGTTCTTTAAGGCCCAATATTTTCATTGCGTGGTAATAAATGTCACAAATTTTCGTGCGCTGTGACGGCGAACTTTCAATATATGCTTATTGAAACTGGTGTGGAAGAAGAAAAATATTATATAATGATTAGGCCGCAGGGATTCTTTGCTGGATATCCTCGGGTGCACGTTACGCGAAAGTTTGCATGCATAAATAGTTTAGATTCCAGAAGCCAATGCCTACAAATATCTGCTTCTATATACTAGCACCTACAGATGCGTTTTTTAACAGTAAGGCCTATAATTTGGTTGAATGGCTAGAACTATGTTATAGGTTTCATTTAATAATATCTTAATCAGTCCTGTAAGCGAACTCCCTGATTGGGAGACACGACGTCTTCTATATAAACGCATGTCTAACAGAAAGCGTACCAATTCTTTTTGGTGAAAATGGTTCATAACCTTTTATTTTATTAGAGTATTGGGTGAATAATTGGCCGTAGAAAGTGGAAAAAAATGACAGTAATGAACCTCTCATTAGGTTTACACAGCCTCAAAGTCAGCGGCACGGTTATCTTTAACCATTTTTGAAACTAAGCTGTCTTAAAAGCATCAAGATTTTTTAACTTAAACTAAGTATGCCTTAAAATAGCAAACAATATTATCTGAAAGAATATGGAATTTATATGCCCTATAGGATGAGATAAACCGTTATATAATCTCTTTCCCACACCTGTCCTGTGGCGAACATCTGTGATTATTCCCAACGTCCCTGATATTTCCGTGGTTTTATGAAATAATGTTGAGAACCAAAAACGCCGTATAGTTGTTGTTTCTCTCTTATATTGCAGCAGTAGGGGGTATTCCTACCTAAATAACGTCATTGACAGTGTTAAAAATACAGTTAGGTGTTGCGTTTGGAATCTATTGAAAGGATGTTTGGAATTCTACATCTTTATAAAACGAGTGAATGAGGAATGATTTGTTCCGAATTACTTATTTCACTGTTACAACAGATTAAACTTGTTTCCTGCGAGAGAAGGTTCTTCATCAATTACGAATAATTAAAGACCATAACGGTAAACTTGAAATCATGCTTGTAACAAACGTCTCTGAATGAAAAGAGACATCCCTGATTATAACAAGCCTCTCTTCGCGCCACGAGGACTATATGGTTCTCTGTCGCGACACTTTAATAATCCCATCCTCCTATGCTTGATCCTTAACCTCTGACAGAGCCAACTCAATCTGACGTGTTTTGGAGAATGGAGAGAGAGTAACGAACGCGTTTGAAAAGGTGCTGTGAGTGGGAAAATTTTACACTTGTCCAACTTCATTGTTAGGCGACTTGTTATAGTTCATATAGGAAACCTTCAATTGTTCCATAAATAAAAAGCTCCATAATATCCTAGCCGCACAATGACTTCCCTCCATGAAACATTTCAATATCTAAAACCATCTCCGAGACATGTAGTTTTTAATCAGGGCGTTTTCGAGTTTGACATAGTTTCCTTCTTACCCTGAATAAAACGGAACTGCGGAAATCCCAGTATAATGGGGTGTGTATGAAGCTGGAAAACGGGGTAGCAGTACAAATGTTTCATTCATTCCTGCATTTAATTTTGGCTGGTTTTGACCCCAATTGTACATCGTTCACCGTTTCACCCATCATAATATCTTAAAGGTTAGTGACATTTATGGGAACACTTGAAAATGCCCTCAGAACAATGAGTTGAAATATACCCACTATACACTAGCAGCGAGTGGATCTCCCCCTGGGAGATTTGTCTGTAATTGTGTTTACTAAGGAGAATCAAGCCTACACATATGCAGTATCTTATATATCCGGGGACATAAATAGCCCTATGAGACACACACAGGCAGGTTTCCGCGTCCGAGTGATAATTGACATTGTTATTTCAGAATGAGTCAACGTTTGACTACAAGATTTTTCACAGAGATCCTGCATAGTTTCTTGATTCTAGAAGTAGATTCAGCCCAACTCAGGCTAGCCCCAATCATCGTCATTTATCTTTACATTTATTTTGAAAGCTAAGAATCACTGCCTCTGGGGGTGTAAAGCTGTTCAGCTCCATCCGATTCTTTCCCGACCCCTTCGTCCTTGTCTGTTATCGACAACAACACTCCTCGGATACCGGCTTACAAGTTGTCCCCTCGGAGCCTGGCGTGCTGGATGTTATGCAGCGTGCTGATGGAGACTGCACACCCAATGAACGGTGTGGCTTCCTTGTTTATGGCATGTGAGGGCGCCCTTGATGCTGAATCGGGTTTCGTTCTTGTCCTCGCTTTGTCGTGTCGCCGTTGTTTGCGTGGCTGCGGTCGTGGTTCGATGAGTGGATTGTGAAGCGGATGTCTGTGTGCTGAACCCGATTCGAGTCATGGCTCCTTGTCCTACGTAGGAATATTACAGAACACACGGAGTTATAGTCCGAGGCCAGCCAATCAGATTTCGGCTGCGGACCTTGTTTTAGGCGTCTCTAGTTTTTTTCTTTGCAGATTATGATTTCTGAGACCACTCAAATGAACAATCTGAAACTGACACTCTGTCAGCTTGGGCCATTGAGATTCACGGAAAAACAAAAACGGCCGCAAAATGCCTTATTTTTCGATAGAAAAATTCAAAAGTCAGTGTATTGTTATGGTATGACTATATTTGTGTAATTTTTAGAAGTCTCTACCTGAGACAGGTCTAACAAGTGTTTATTATCACAAATGACATGTTAAATGTTGCATATTTCCAAGAAACACTATGTAGTCTTATTCCCAGAACCCTGCGACTTTTCCTTCCTCATAAGTAACATGTAGACGCACCAGCGGGTGAGTATCGAGGCTCTGTGATGTCAGGCCCATGTGCTCACACCAGTCTTGTTTATTTATGTTTATGACTTCCTTTGGCCTTGTATTTAAAGATCTTATGATGACCCTGTCAATCTTGGTAATAGAGGCATGCCAGGAAAACAAAATGGCCCACAAATGGCCCAATTTTGTCCAGAAGAAATCAAAAGTCAATTTTTTGTTTTTAGTCAGTACCGTGTGATATTTTAAAAGTCCATACCTTAGACAAGGACTGATATGTTGTGTCATTATAAATGACATTCTTAATTTGCATATTTTAAAAAAAAAAGAACAACGCCCTCTTAGTCTCATTTCCAGACCCTGCGGACTGTCCTTCCTGTCAATAGGACGCATGCCGACCAATGACACCGGGCTTTGTGATGTTAGGCGCTTCAGCGTGCCTCAACACAATATGTTTATGATTTGCCATTGACTTATCATTGTTTAAACTCTTCTCTGACACTCTCTTAGCCTACGAGCAAATTTGAGTATGCGAAAAAAATTAGGTTAAGTTCATTTCCTTTGTAAAACAAAAATCTAAAGATGTATATACTTAAATCTGAAGAGTTGTATAATTGGAAATGAGCGTTGAACTTTTCAGATGGTACTTTGTCAGCATGGCCAATTTAAAATGCGTATCAAAAACAAAATAACCACCAATAAATTTGCTTTGTTACGGCTGAGGTCCAGTTTTTACGCACACAAATATATGGCGGATTATATCTAACGGCCCTCTGAGAAACGACAACTGACAAAAGTTCTGGTAAGTTGCATGGTCTAGATGCAATTGCATTTATCCAAGATGCGCAAAATGCAAAAACCTTAACACACATTTCGCGACTTAGCAACGAAACCATAGTATCAGAATTTAGCCTTACGTTAAGATTGTGATTATTCTATCAGTAAGTGTGATTGTGTAAGGCTCCTCATGTGTTTTTTGGTGCTACTTTCAGACTGTATGGGTGTATCGTATCTGCAATCTTGAGTATGTAAACATTACACGAACTCGTTCCATTGTTTATCATATTTTACTCCAGAGATAAGAATTATATTTCTGTATCAATTATTTTAATTTCATTAAATCAAACGTTCTCTTTAGAAGAAAGGTTCTCTTGTCGAACCATGTTCTCAGAAATATTTATAATTCCAGCTGCACTCCTCAGAAGAAGAAAAATCAATGTTTATGTATAATGACACTGTTATAAACCAAGAATGTGGTCCGGATGATGAGATGTTCTTGTAAGTCTTGCATTGTAATACTATTTATCGGTTGTTTTCGCATTCCAGTTTGTTGGAACAAAAACTTTATCACTAGCAGTAACATTCAACAATTAATATATGCTAACATTATGCACGTCGTCTTATGTCCTTTCCTTTCACAGGCCACTGTTACAATAAGGCTACTGTCAGGTGTAAGTTTTCAATTCCTATAGTATCGAGGCATGTGAGGCCTCCCTCTTTCCTATATTACTCATCGTCACTTCTGTATTTACAATCGGCAAATGTATCCTCGATCCATTTGTCGTAATATCTGCTCTGGAAGACTGGTTAAGTTGTATACTGAGGCAGCGCTACTTCAGCTGTGGGAACTGCATTTCACACTGAAAATGCCTGTGTGTGAGTGGATCTCCTTGCCCCACCTGCGTGTGTAGACGTTTGCTTGTTGGTGTCGAGTCTGATTCTGCTTCTCTGCAATTGCCATTATAGGTAAGTTATAGTTGTCAGTGATTGTCCAGCCTTCTCAATTGCCAACCTCCTCCACCGGCTGACGTTCATGCCCTACATCTTCCTTATTTCTCTCACACACATCCTGAGCTGGGTTGAAGGCCTCAACACTACCTCTTCTGCAAAGCCGCTTTTTTACTGCGCTTTATTGTGGCATCCTGCCATCCTGTGCCCTCTGAACAGATCCCAGTGGCTGCCTATACGCCTGGAATATGTGGGCATATCTTGCAGCACAACTAAGGCCATTGCGCTTTGACACAATTATCCGTTGATGCTAGGATCCGGTCTTTCTTAAGCTGCCTTCCTACTGGAACTGACAGTGCTGAGCTCCCTGTCCGGCCATTGAGGGGAAACTAAGGACAACGATCTGTATATTCTCCCTGTCTTTGATACACTGGCAGTTCTTGCATACAGATCTTTTTCTGGCGCGTGGTATCGGCTACTTCTGCCATGGCTTCCGTTCCCCTGATGAGAATGCCTTTGTAGGCACCTTCTGATTCGCCATACCAGACAACCATGAATCTGGTGCCTTTTTATCAAAACTGTACTTACCATGAATATAACTATCAATCCAAAGGATTTGGTCATATCATTGGTGCGGTATGCAATCCCGTTTTATTGATGCATTGCGGATTAGCATCAACGTTCCAGTTAAGGAAAACTTCTCAACAAATGAGCATTCCAACCTTATGCTGCCAGATAAGCTACTTCGAGTTAGCGTATACAAGGCAGCAGCAATTATAGGACAACCTGCGCAGTCATCCCTTCGTTGTGGTTGGTCAAGACTTTCAATCAATCGCTTCTCCGTCCACTCAAGTGTAAAAGTAATCCCTCATTCTACGCCACTGGTAACATTGTCCACAGAAAAAATATACCAGTAGCTTCAAACTCCATTCGATCCGATTTGGAGGCAATTGGCTACAATTATAAGTTAGAGCTTCTGGAAAAGAAAAACTTTGCGAATCGAGCAGTGGTTATTTGGTTTCTTCTGATAAGTAAACCGCCAGGCTATGCCTGCATCTGTATGGACTTCCCCTTACTACTTGGTGATTGCAGAATGTCATCATGATTCTAGTTCTAATCAAGATGACACAGGGACCTTCAGGCCTGTCTCTGTGATATGTTCCGCCCAGATAAGTAACTGATATTTCAAATGGTGTAGTTTTTCTTTTACAAGCCTGTTTTACCTCAGCTGCGTCATGGACGGGTGGTTGTCCCCCGGCCTTTTAACACAAGGGTCTTAGTGACCTTCTCACATAGCACATTGATTAGACCTATTAAATGCTGGAGCCCTACAAGTTACAGACCTTAACTGCGCCTTCTGTGGTGCCAACTCCATCAAAGCTTTGACAGTTGCGTACGAATAGACACTTGTTAAGCCGCATACATGCACCGTTAGAGGACTAGCAGAATTTGTAAATTTGCTTTTTACATAACAGCGTGCATGTCATTCTCCTCATTTGACCAACAAGGATGGGAAAATGCCCCTTCTTTTAAATGACAATATAGATTATCAGCTATTTGGATTGACCACCATCTTGATTTATGAGAATGGTATGTCATCTTTTATTCTTGAGTTATTATGCCTTTTCCGACTTGGGAATATCGCCACAGAGATACAGACTCCAGCATCCAAATCCTTACTAAGTAATGTTATTCTGCGTGGTAAAAATCAATTAGTTTGAGCCTTTTGTGAATCCCTCACTATGTATTGTCCAGTGCTGACAGTTCGCTCGATTTGCTTCCGTTGAATTTAACCAACCTATACAAGGAACTACAGTTTTCTGTCACCTTGACACTAAGTCCATAGTACTTAGAGGGTCATCTGAGATGACTTACGACCCTCGGTGCTCATCAGACCGGAATGCGTCTCAGAAAGAACTTCGCAGGGTTGCGAACTGAGAGTACAGAGTGTTTTCTTTAAAATATGCAAATTAACATGTCTTTGTAATGACAAAGCACTTACGTCTCGGTCTAAGGGTACTGGACTTTTAAATATTTACACAACTGTTAGTTTCTACAACAAAAGGTTGACTTTTGATTTTCGGACAAAACTCAGGCATTTATGGCGGCCATTTTGTTTTCTTGCATATGTAACTCTAACGTCAGGCTAACAGAGTGTCATCATAGATCGTTTAATTAATGCCAATATGACATCATTCATGACTAAGTATGTATGTTAGGCTACATTGCGTCCAGCGCCCTCGATCTCGCCCGCCCGTAGTGCGTCTTCATGTAATTACTGACGGAGGAAAGTCACAGGGAACGGTCTGGAATGAGACTAACATAGTGTTTTCTTCAAAATATGCACAATTACGATTCATCTTAGCATGATATACACTGTCTGAGGTAATGACTTTGACAATATACACAACTAATAGCCCAATACTCTACAAACACTTGTATTTTTAATTTTCTATTGAAATAAGCATTTGCGCGGCATTTTTTTTTCCGTAGATCTCAATTGCCCAAGGCTGACAAGTGTCAGTTTTCAGATTGTTTCAATTGCATGTCTCAAGAATCATCATCTGCCAACGAAAAAACTATGACCCTAACACAAGGTTTAAACCCCTTGGCTGCCCGGGACATTAA
>JZLH01S0165075.1:6076-18812 GCA_001188425.1 Eucidaris tribuloides
GTCCCGCGAAAAACTATTTTTTTCCGGAAAAGAAACCAACCCTGGTTTAGAAATTGTGTCTTCTTGCGACTATGATGATCAGTTGATCCAACAGGGATGTATTTTCTTTATTATATTTGTTCTGCCGGTGTGCGTGACTGGCACTGAGCTGTATGGAACTGTGTGCAAATATCAATTAATTTCACTTCAAATCTAGGTGACGTGTTAAAAGGATTTATAAAAATCAACAAAAGACGGTTGCAGGCAGGAGATTAGAAGAGGTTTACGAGAGGAAGATGGAACATGAAAAGAGACAAACAACTAGGAATTTAAGCACCAATTTTAATCACCCAAGACTCCCCCCCGCAAGATGATAGGGTGTGAGATAGAAATGAGGAGAACGACAAGCGGAGAAGACAATGGTTTGTTTTGTTTAAAATGAATGACAACAGGAAGCAAACCCAAAATAAGCCCGTAAACTTGGGCTTTCCACTTTGAGGGTAGTTAGCTGGACACTGGCTGGCAACTGACGTGGACCGTCACGGCCACCGCTGGGAGGCCATGACCAGGGACTGAGTACTGTATTTCGTCAGGCAGGACCGGGCGATGGTACGCCACCCCCCATGCTGATGGCCGTGTCTGCTTTGTTCTCATCCTCACTTCCCTTGGTGTCCAGTATTTGATCTATGTAAAATGACCAGAGTGAATGACAGTTATTACCACTAAGAGTTGAAGGCAATGAGTTGAATGATTGCAAATTTTATTAATTCTTTCTAAAAGGTTATCCTGTCACAGCAGGACATTAGGAAAGCAAAATTACCTATAATGATAATTTTTTTAATGAATATATGATATTGTAAAGATTAATTGTGAGGGTTCTTTAAACAATTGCCAAGGTTGTGTGCTTCTCAACATGGATCTCCAGCTTTACGTGCTACTGAGGGATGAGCAATAAGGATTAAGTGTTACACTACTTTATGTAAGATTGTACATGATGTATAATTGGTAAATTTGATGATTGTATGGTTAGTTAATAATTTCAATTCAATTTCAATCAGATTTAATTTTATTCAACTTCAATTCAAAACCATTCAATTCCAAATACCAAAGAGACACACGAAGGACTGTTGCAACAAGGGATCTCTAAATTCTGGAACCACATTTTTTCACTAGCATGATGTCTCCTGTTCAGGCCCAATGACATTCACAAAACAGTTTTTGCCTTACCTTGTACCTTTTGACTCTCCCTGGAAGCTTATCAGCATTCAACAGCACCATGTCACTCTGCATGTCAGTTGCGGATGACATCCACCGTCGGCTTCTACATAGTGGAGGTAACCGGGCTGAAAAAGAAAAGAACGTGACAAAAGGTTATCTTAGCTGGACTCACAACAAGTGATTATACTTTCACAAGGTGGATATTCAGACTGGCGCTGTAATCAGAGTTAAATCTTAAACTGAAATCTTTAATCAATCTTGTTAAAAACTTTGGCCTTATACTTGCGTGAAAATCAATTAAAAATTTACAGAGTTACATGCCTTAGTGAGATGAGATATTTTTGTGTACTGCATGGGAGAGTCTAAACAAATATGGTTACAAACAAAAGATAGTGGAGAATCAACCCAGGCCCAAGATACTAAAATAGTATCTAAATGGGGCACACAAGGTGACTCCGGCCGGCCCCCTAAAAAACAACAACATTGAAATGTTTTCTTTTCCAACACGGGTAAGTACTCTTCTCTAATATTGAGATAAAATTATTTTTGTTTCTACATGTTATGTATATTTTCATATTTTACATTTCTATATCACAGTAGTTACAGCCCATTTCTGAATTTGGATGGATAAATTTTGCCAGGCTACATGTAAAGATCCATTGATGTAATGATTTTCAATATTCATTGGTGTCGTTGTATATCTTCATGATAAAGATATATATCTATATCAACTCTTTTTCCATTTCTGTTTATCTCATGTTTGCTTCCTTATATGACAAAATATGCAACATACATTTGTGCATTTTGTGCTTACATTTTATTCTTTCTTTCCCTAATTAATAGCTTCAGAAAGAGATTTGTCTTTAATTGGCAGGATTGTGTTACCACTTTCACATGATAGACATGTAGGCATTGTCACATCAAATGTCGCAAATCTAACTTCTGCGGGAGTTGAGGTCGCCATGTTAGGAGATTTGTGTGATTCACTGTCAGTTACCATTAAGGGCAGTGTCCAGAAGGCAAAAACACCGACCACTGCACTGACGATCCATTTTTTTATATTGGCAGTCGGCGGAGACTGGACTTGCGGGGGAAATTCTTAATATTACGTTATATTCCATTATTTGGTGTGAGTCAAGCAGCCCGAATGTGGTTGAATTTGTTACCGATGATAGAGTGTATGTTCGTTTAAAATATAAACTTACTGATATACATCGTTTTTACTGTGACAACCCAATCAGTCAATATTTAACTGTATGTGTCAGTCCCAAAGATTGTCTTGATGTTGTGCCTGGTGGTCCCATATTGGATAATTCATCTGCCTCTGACAAAGGCGGGATTTGGCCCGCTACCAGTATATACCGGCGTTTTAAGATAGTTTTAAACAATATTTGATATATCAGAAATTTTTACATCAATGGGGCTTATTGTCAGCTGAAATGTCAAAATGGCACGCACAAACATAAATGTTCAGGAGGCCACTGGCATTCCCTTTGTTGGTTTCCTATCTATAAGGAATCATATGAAGGGACCATAAAAGCTGCAATGTGGGCAATGCTGCGCTTGACATGGGTGTGAAGGCGTATCAAATCACACTCACCTTGTTGGTAAGGAGTTAGAATGACCACTTCTGGGGCTGAAGGTCCCCCAGTTGACACTCCGTTGACGGCCTGGCGACCGCACCTCGCATTACTGCAGTTGTACAGGGCCAATGCTCTCCATCGGTTGACAACGAACACCGTGGCGTGGGGTCGGTGGTCGTTCCCTGCTGGGTGTTCTGGCTGCCGACGCGATTGTATCAATCCGCGTACGAATCCGGTACGAGACGTTTGGCGCATTCCACTCTGATCTCGGGAAGGCCTGATGGTTCGTGAACGAGATAAAAATGCCTTTAAAGACACAGGCTAACACTGTGGACCTTCAATTTAAAAAATTGTCAAACTGTGATACCTGAGCTACATAGTAGTGCTTAAATGGACAAATAATCACCCCAGAATACAAAAGTTTAGAAAGTTATGCTGCCGCTGGCATGGTATGCATGAATTAACGTTTACATCTCCTCCCGAGTATAAATTAGTCAGACCTATAACACAGTAGTCTATGGGAGGATATAGAGAAGATCATGAGGCTGATACTGTAGATTTTCACTCAAAGCACTAAATCATCATTTTGACGTACAATTTTTTCAGGGTTTCATTTTTAAACCTTACCAAAGACACTTGGAGCATGGAGGATTATGTAGCTCACATTTTTTTAACTATGATCAATGTTAGCCTGTGGCTTTAACTCTTAGAATATGCAACTGGTGCAAATTTTGTGCCACAAATGGTAAACATACACTCAGTGCTAATAAGAACAAATATTATGACACTAATTTGATTTCATATACACTGTTACATACATGCAGTGGAGGAAAAAGCCTCACAAACCCACTAATATATACCTGGTAAGGTACATTGGATATTTTCCTACACATTTGAGATTTCATTACAGATTTTTTTACAAAATTCATTGTATCGTCAGAAATATTCACAATGTTATAATAAATATTATATCAAGCAACTGATATCACCACTGAATACTCCTTGCTGTAGTTATCCTTTAATATGCCCAAGTTTACTGACCTTTATATATTTAACGTTGATATTTTGAGAAAATATAAATGCGCATTACTAACCTTCGTACCATGTCACAATACCATTGGACATCCCTAGCTGTATGTAACTCTGAAATATGTCAATTGAGGCAAAGTTAATTGACTCTTGACCCCTGGAAAATTTTGCCCCAAATCTGATCATTGCATCTACATCTGGTACATGTCTGGGTTAAGTATGATCAAAATCTTCCCTGGGTTTTTTGATATATATTGTGATAACGAGATTAGATGGATGGATGGACAGACACCCCCCTCCATACCCCCACCCCCAAAAAACAATTAAAAAAATAAAAATAAATGAACATAAAAATCTGCTAAATGTATAAACTTACATCCCACGTGATTCTCAGATCTCCAGTATTGCCTTCACCACCTCCAACATTTGTTGGTGAAGTCTCCGGCCCTGTCAACAAAGAAGAAACAGACACACTTAATGGTTTTCAAAGGTTTCATGTCTTCAGTGCATTGTCATAAAAAGGCTTAACAAACCGTGGAGTGATTGATTAAGACCCATACATTTCTATGTATAACTAAGTTTTCGTTAATGAAGAAAGATTTGCAGCTATAATTTTTTCTGAGTCATTAAATAAAAGATCAAGCATTTGATCTAATTTATCATTAATCATTAAGATCTAGTTATTTGTCCAAATTACAGTAAAAGCACATTTACGATTGGGCTTGTGTGTTATTGTAATGCATAATGAGACTCATAATGTACCCATTAAAATAATTAAATTCTACTAATGACCATATACATTTTGGAACTAAACAAATGAGGAGGGATCCTATCTCATCCCTCCTCCCCCCCCAAAAAAAAAATCAACACAACTGTCAAACTTCTGGTCATCCAAATTATTAACGAACTATTCTTATTCATACTTGATCCCCACAAAGGAGTGGCTTTTGAGCATGTTTGTAACAAGATCAAGATAATATCTGCCCCCCCCCCCCCACCCCCCCGATGGAAAGTATTACAAACTCATGTCTTGTACCACAGAGCAAGTGTAATTTGAGCCTTGGTTTGGTAGTTGAGATACAACATTGTCCAAATTCCGGAGTGCCCCCCCCCCCCCACTGGTAAAAGGCAATCACTAAAGCTTCCCTGATCCAAAGTTTCTTATGACACCCGTCGATAACCAGAACATAGTAAACAAGATAAACTTACGAGCTATTTCTGTCATGGCATCTCCAAAGATGGGTTCACTGGGGGGACCGGTCCCAATCGCATTGACAGCAGACACTCTGAAGCTGTAGTTACTGTACGCATCTAGCTCCGTCAGACGAACAGAATTTGAGGCACCATCAACTAATACATTCAGAAGACAGAGGAGAGGTAGAAAAAAGGGAAAACAGTATAAGATTATAAATTGTTGATATTGACACTAAATGTTTCTTTTTTAATAAACTATAAATATCGGAGTTTTCAATTTGAATGTGATGTCCAATTGTACATGAATGCCTGGTGTGCTGATATCACAGTGGTTCAACGAAGTACATTTCTAATAACTTGCTGATGGTGAGCTGATGTACCAAGCTGGTACCGTTCTATGCCGAATCCTTAACCAAGTTTGGGCATTCTAGAGGTGGATTCACTCTGAAGCTATTATTGCTGTATGCATCTACCGTCAAATGGACGGAAACCGTGCAAACTGTGCACGTGTAATTGTATCTTGTATGTTTCATGCACTGTTAGTATACTGCTATTGTTATTAAAGCTGGAGATATCTCCTTTGAAGATCTGTATGAGAGAACAATGAACTTAGAAATACTGTGGCCAATTCAGCAACTATGCATTTGTCAGATCAAGAATTGTGGCCCTGTACATTTATGATTTGAACAGTACACTTTATTCCTTACATGGTGAACTGGAAATACACACAGGATTCATGGGATTTATCTGCCTAAAGTTTCTTGTCACACCTAAAAAGTGTCAAGTTTCTTCATGTTCAGGAAATTTCCTACAAAGTCGTAAGATGTTTTACCAGGAGTTTTGCGGGAAGTTTGTGTTCACATTACCAAACCTCGCACAGATTGCTGCAAATGTGAAAACAACTGAGGTCTACATTATAAGAGATGAGCTCATCTGGGCAAGACATAGGATGGACTCACAGATTAGACAAGTCCAAAACTAAGGCCTCTTCATTCATGGAGAGAGAATATACTTAAATGTATTTCACTTTTTAATCACTATTAATCCCCTTTTCAGAAAACGCAACTTACAACATAATTTGGGTTTTGATACTGGACAAATGATTCAATAAAGTTACAGAAACACAGCAACTATTACCTTCTGTGTGAAACAAAACAATACACATATTTCTTGACAGGAAAACACCTGCTGAAAGTAATATTGCAAAAAATAATAGTTTTCAGAATTTATACGGTACTACTGACAAAGCCTTGACACTTAAATGGCAATGTGAAGACAGGGGGAAATAAAGTAGCTAGGTGAAGTATAAGAACAACCAGCAGACATTCATGTAACTATCATTTTTATGATTGATGAAACAAGATTAAAGCACAAGTTGAGTTTTGGTGATTTTTTTTTTTTATTTGAAAGCCTTTTGCCTGAAGGTCATATCACACCAATAACAGATTCTGAATGCCTTTGGGTTTTTTTTAAATTAATTCATGAAAAATCTCGGGGGGGGGGGGGGGGGGTAGAGTTTTCGAACGTATATTTTACAGTATAGCATCCAAAGGGTTAATAAGGTGTTAAGGTTATAAGAATTATACCTTAGCAGAAAGATCAGAGTCTGCTCTTTCTGCTAAGGTATAATTCAGATAACCTTAACACCTTATTAACCCTTTGGATGCTATCAATTCATTTTAAAAAAACCGAAAGACATTAAGAATCTGTTAGTGGTGTGATATGACCTTTGGGCATAAAGCTTTCAAATAAAAAAAAATCGCCAAAACTAAACTTGCGCTTTAAAGGAAGATGTAGCTGGCAACTAGGAATAAGTTAAGAATGTCTTTAAAATTCAAAGCATGCAATGTTCTGTATTCTCACCTTTAATATGGTGCAGTATAGCCAGGAATAGGATGGTATGCAACAACAAACAGTAATACCAAATACTTAAAACACCGATATTTTAGTACATGTCTTTCCCTGTGCCAAATTCTTGTTCTTCGATTTTGGGATAATGTTCAGTTCTTGCCAACCAATCAGATTGCATATGCACTGGCCTTGAGCTGACCTGACGTGACCAATGCATGCTGCCCACTGCGTGCTAATCATGTCATATTAATTTATGCACTCTTTGAATCAATAAGCTCTTCCCACTGTAGCTGTTTGTTGGACTATGGGAAACTTCACAAAGACATAAAATTAACAGAAATTTACTAATTGATAGGGCCTTACTGAGGGTAAGAATCACACAGTACGCCCTTATTTACGTTTTCTTTATCACTATGTACCATATTTCTCACAATACTCACAATGTCAATTTTTTAAACTTATTCCTGATAGTTGCTGGCTACATCTTCCTTTAAAGGCACTGTTTAACAACGTTTCCCATTTTCATAATCAGCGGGCTCATTGCCCGACCTACTAGCAATGTAAAAACAAAGCCCTGAAAAAACTGCAAATCAAAATGATCATTAAGTGCTGTAAAAACATGAAATTTTTAGAGGGAGTGTTTTCTTAATCAAACACATTTGCTGAAAGACTATAGTGCTAGAATAAACCATCAGGTTGACATTCATGATCAGAATCATATTCAGATATCTTGATAAGTAGCATAATTTTCAATTTTGTGGGTATTTTTTGTATCCATATGAATAATATTATTCAGTCCAGACATCAAAAAATATAAATCATGTTTCCTTAATGTTAAACAGTGTCTTTTACATGCCCAGCAAAAAGAGAAAACTGTCTGAAATGAAAGAAAGCAAAAGGCTAAATATGGGCGTATCACTTCAAAAGAATGCCTTACTCCTAACAACTCATTGACATTATACAAAGACTTTCTGCACAGATTTTTGAAGGTAAAAGTAAAGTTACACGATTAGTGCTGGGATATCGGTTGGGTTTTTCACATTTTACAAATATTTCTGTAACAAAGCTGCAACGAAGACCTTGGGGCTTAGGTAAATTATGATTCAAATTAGTGAATACAATTAAAGACTCAGTGGGTAAACAGCAGACAAAAGAAAAAGGAAGTGGTGGAAAAAAAGAACTTTAAAATGGAAAGGCAAGTCTCAACCAAGAAGAAACATGGAAACTGCAATTTAAAACAGACAGCAGCATTGTAAACAGAAAACATGGATACAATGATTTGTCAATTAAATTGACATTGGCTCGAGTGATATGTAAAGAGCATTTATCAGTCTTTCTTCTGTCTTATTTTACTGTAATTATATATCGAAACAAATCTTATTCAACTCTGTGACTGCATATATAATGAATAGAGTAATAAACTTCATCAAACATGGTGGATTTAAACTAAAGCTCACACACATGTCATTAGTTATGTACCTAAATGAGTTACATATGAATGAGGCTACAGTATTACTAGAAACCCAGTTCAACTTGTCAAGAATTGCAAGGTTTCAAAACAGAATGCCCTGACATGCTCCATGCTCTTTGATTCCACGCTCAATTGTATTTAAAGTACAGGCAAAGAAAGGCCTAGGATCTTTAAAAAAAATGAATTCTGGCATATGAACTAGTTAATAAACATGCAACATTGTACCTCAAAGAGAATATTCGGAAATCTCTCAGACAATGCTAAAATGTAAACCAGTTATAAATATGAACTGTATACTATATACATGTATAATAATCACAAATCTGGTTCCACAATCATGTACATAAATTAGTAATTTTGTAAGTTTTTTGTTCTATTGAGATATTTTCTTCCTCCTCAAAAAAACAACAACAACACTCATACAGACTGGGAATTTTGATAGATGGTACAAATTGTCCTCAAGCTACTTTAATTTTTAAGTGTCAAAATATATAATAGATTTGCATAATAGGTCTTTGTTTAAATTTTTGCTGATGCTAATGTGTATCTGAAACTTATATAAAGGGGAAAAAACCAACAATACAAAGATACAAAAATGATAGACATATCATTTCTGAAGCAGTTTTATACTTTGTAGAAGCAAGAACGGCATTTTGGCATTAAGATAGCATGGGGTTTAAAGTGGTGGTGATAATACAATAAAATGAAACCAACCATACTGAGAAAAGAAAATTATTTGTAAGGTAGGGGGTTGTAGTGTGTCCTGCTGTCTTATCACTACAAAGCCACCGTGTTGTGCCAAGGCCAGCATTAAAGGCCCACTGTCATGACAGGATGAAAAACGCCCTCTTTTGACTAAAATCATAAAAAGGGTGCACTAATGAGACTCACAATGCAACAGAAACAGCCATGGAAGTGTGGAAAAATACAACATTTGTTTTCTCCCACAATCTGTACACTTTGGCACTGCAACAGTCCATGTTCGTGAATATGTGCCTGTATTCCGGGACTACTTGACATCCTCTCTGTGGTTGAGTTTACCCTTGACAGTGGGCCTTTAAGGCCATTTATTGGAGCCTTGATCCAAGGCCAGTGTTCGAACCCTAAAGGAAGGTAACGTTTTTGGGTGGCCTTGGAACAACACTGCAAAACCATCGCATAAAATTTTGGCCAGTTTCTGATTTTTGTTATAAAACAAAGACTCCCAAACAATGAAATAATGTATACATCTACTAATTTGGAAATAGAAACTTATGGCAGTAGAACGTGTAAAACTGTGTGATTGAAAATTAAACAAATATTGAAAAACATTATTTCTATAATTTAACTCCTGTGACTTGCTAACAGTTCAGACAACAGGACACTAGTGTAGAAGGCAACTACCAAGCGCTTGCAAAAAATTGAAAAAAATATCAGACTGTGGACAAAATGCACAGGAGATAGGTGGATAATTGTTTACAAAGGAAAATAACTCTCACCAACTCGTGAGTCTAGTGGTATATCTGTATATGATTGAAAGCAGAAATATTAAATACTATTACATCCTAATACTATGTATAAATAGGATTTATTACCAATTTTTGTCTTTTTATACAGGTTACACATCTTATGGATATTTCTTGCACAATGCTTGCTCCGATAATAGCCATGGCTTAAAGCCCAAGTTTAGTTTTGGGGATTTTGCTTTAATTTGAAAGCTTTATGCCCAAATGTCATATCACACCAATAACAGAATCTGCTTTTGCTGATGAGGTATAATTCAGATAACTTTAACTCCTTATTAACCCTTTGGATGCTATAATGTAAAATACAGTCGAAAATCTCGGGGTTTCCCCCCCCCCCAAGATTTTTCATTAATTAATTAAAAAACAAGAGCCCTAGGGAAAAACAAGAGCCCTGGGGGGTACGACGCTCACCTGGTCTTGCAAACTCTCTATGGTACCCATAGAAAAAACATCAATTATACATATAGTTTTGGCCCTTGGAGCCTGATATTTAGGCACCAACGTAGCCAAATGAACCAGTTGGAAAACTTTGCATCCCCTTGACATATAGCTGATTTTGCCAAGTTAAATTAAATTCTAACATCCGTTTTTATAAAAACAAGGCACGCCATAGTATCTTAACATTTGACCTTCGACCTACATATGTGACCTTTGACCCCCAAATAACATTTAGGTCCCTGTTACACATCCACCACCCAAGTTTGGTTACAAATGGGCTTGTGGTTAAAAAGTTACCTAGTTTGGGCCCTTATGGGCCCTGCCCCCTGGGCCCCCAGGAGGGCCTGGTGTCCCATTCCAGGAACCCTCTATCCCCTCCCCCTGAGGATCATTCCCACCAAGCTTGGTCTAAATCCATTGATGTGAATGTGAGTTATTCCCATAGGGCCCTATCCCCAAACTTTTGCCCCCCTTAGAGGCCAAACGGGGCCACCCTGGGCATTGTCATGAGGAACATTAATTCAGCACATACAGAGGTATCACACACAAAGTGGCTTAACTAAAGTATTTCTGGATCTAGGGAAGAAGATGTTTGAAAACTACCTACTTTTGGCCCTTTAGGGCCGCTGCTCCTGGCGCCCCGGGGGGGGGGGGTGGGGGGGGGGGCCGGTGTACCGATTTCAGACGCCTTGAATCCCCTCCCTGAGGATCATTTCCTGCCGAGTTGGGCCAATCCAATCATGCATTTTGAAGAAGAAGCTGAAAATAGGTAAAAGTTCATGCACGACGCACGACGGACAAAAAGCGATCGCAATAGCTCACTTGAGCCTTTGGCTCTGGTGAGCTAAAAACTAAAGACATTCAGAATCTGTTATTGGTGTGTTATGACCTTTGGGCATAAAGCTTTCAAATCAAATAAAAAAAATCCCCAAAACTAAACTTGGGCTTTAAAGCCAAGGTATAGTTTTGGTAAATTGTAAAACTGGAAAAACAGGAAATTCTTTGCGATTATGTTTTTGACATACACCTATATGATCTATCAATTCCCTGAAAATCGCTCGCTCTGAAACTATCCCATTTTTGAGAAATTACTCAAAATGTAAAATGTTAGGGGACCCTCAACATTTCCCATAGGTACTGTACATAACATAAGATGTTCTCCTATAATTTAAACAAAAAAATTTATCACTATTAACAATTTTTAGTAGGTTTGATGTTGTTTTCTGATGTCCGGGGTGACAAGTGAATACTTTGTGAAAGATTGACCAAAATTTGTTTGATCAACCAAAACTATACTTGTGCTGTAAGATATAAAACCAGAAAAGAATAGATATATGTATTTCTCTCAGCAGTAAAGATTGTGCATACATTTTCAGGAGAATGAAGACTGTGGCAAATAAATTTATTTGTGGAAGTGAATATTTGTATATTCCTCATGAAAGTGTAGACTTTTTGTCATAAATAGTTGACATGGATGAAACCAAATGTCTAACACAATAAAACAATTTTTTTCACATGCTAGTTTTAGCATAGTTTTAATTAGGATATATAATGTTATCTAAGGAAAAATATTACAACAATATATAGGCACAGATTTTAATTTGTGAAAAAAAAAACCCTAAAACAAAAACAAAAAAAGCAAAACAAAACAATTAACAATGATAAAGAATAAGAAATAAATCAATAAAATAACAATAATATCCTTACACACATCATGACAATGTGATTTTAAAAGAAAGCACTTAACCTTTTTTTTTTACTTTTATGAAAACATGCATAAATGGGAGTGTACGTTGGCAATTCAGATCATGTGATAACAAGACAGTATTTCAGGTGAATTGAAGTGTATTATTACATCTGTACAACAAAACCACAACTGAATAACAGATCTGAATACTGTAAAAGTGGAAATTTTCATGCAATTACTTTTTTGCGCTTGTAGAGTTTAGTGACATTTCGCGTGTTTTTAATTTTGCAGAGAAAAGAAATACAGGGCAAGCAACCACAAGCAGCATGACGCTGCAGCCAGCCAAGCATATTATACAGTCAAACCTGTCTTAGCGGCCACCTCTCTATAGCAGCCAACCTGTCTATATATAGTGGCCCCTGGGGCCAAATCATGTGTTAAAGAACCTGTCTATAGCAGCCACCTATCTATAAAGGCCACATTTTTTGTTTCTCTTGGGTGGCCACTACAGAGATGCCAACCCCAAAGGATGGTTGTCAGGAACATTGACCACATTTGTCAGGAACAAACGTGGGTCTCTCAGGAACACAATGCCCGCGCAGCAACATTTTAATAAACATACACAGACCTCCCAACATTTGATGTTGCAAATGTTCATCACACGCATTTCCACGAGACTAGCAAACATAGGAGCACTAGTCAGTTTACTGTTGTGCAAATTTCAGCAATAAAGTCAAATGCTCTGATCTATTGTTGACTCTTCGAGTTTGAGTCGATGTTG
>JZLH01S0165075.1:34664-50197 GCA_001188425.1 Eucidaris tribuloides
GAGAGAGATGTGAGCATTGAAATGGTGCTTATGGAGCAAACTTAAATGCCGCAACCAAGTACTGAATATTGTTACACTATACAAGTATGCAATTACTTCACGGCTCAGACACTGGATTGTTTGTGGATGTGGTGAAGTGTATTCTAGTGACAGGAATGTTGATTTCTTAGGAAGAGGTAGCATTGGTACTAACTTTTAAACGACCAGGCGGACCAAGGTTGAGTTAGTTGAATTTTGGGCAGTCCGTGCAGAAAATTTGACTAAGCCCCCCCTCCAAATTGAAGTATTTATTATAAACGTTGTGCGGATGCAACAGCAGTATAATTTTTGGCTAAGCCATGCAGGACTAGTTACCTTAGATTTTGGGCTATTCCTCTTGAAAATTTTGGTACCATTGGATACGGTCGTTTTCAAAGTTTTAAGATAAATCAAGGCATGTTTGCCCTCGTGAATATTGTGAACGTATCTAAACAAGATCTCCCACTGAATTTTGGAGAGTAGTTTGATTTGAAGTTTCGAAAGTTTTCTCGGGCTATCTCGATTGGTAAAGGTAAGGTTCACGCCGGCATTAAGTTGGTGTTTAATAAAAGCAGAACAATGAGAGAAACATACTTTAACGTGAAAGTTTGGCAAAAAATCCACCAGGAATTAACAGAGTTATTGAAGTTTCAAAGTTTGAAATTGTGTGACGTCACATGCGAGCAGCTCCATATTGTCATGTGATATAATTCCTAAAAGTGCTCGTTTTTCTCAAGAAATTTGAAAATGATTCTTACCTGTGCATTCATATATTATCCAGAAACATTATTTCATACATGCAAGCTTATGAAAAAACTGCATTCAATTATCATAAACTATTTAAAAAAATTGATAATTTATGAAAATTTAATTTTTGTGACATATGGGGAGCTGCTCCAGCAATGTGATCGTCACAAATTTTAATAACTTTGGAAACTTTCATAACTCTGTATTCTTTGTGGATTTTCGCCAAAACTTTCATTAAATATGTTCTATCATTGTTTCTGGCTGTTCATTGAAACCAACTTGATGTCAGGGTGAACTTGCTTTAAGCATTTGACCTAGCATCAATGTAAAAACAATGTAGATTCTGGTTAATAAAAGTTTTGTCAGTATTATATTCTAAATTTTTCAACAGGAACTAATTTTGTTTAATGAGTCCTTTCATTACCTGCTTTGAATTGATTAAACACTGTATGATGACTCCTCAATGCAATGTGGCTAAAAAAAAGCATCAACAAAGCGAATGTAATACTAAAGTGTGCTGTGAGCACATTGCAAGTAGGATCTGCCAATTTGCAATTCAAAGGTTATGTTAACATAGAAAATTTTTTATACTCAACATGACACCCGAAAATTCGGTCTTAACAAATGCACTGAATCAACAGACAAGCCCTCACTAGTAAAACACTCACCAACTAACTTCCACACATGCTTGAGCTACACAACCTTCGGCCTGGCACTGGTACTGCCACTGTCATCAGAGTCAACATGCGAATGATCAGTTCCTGATTACGCCATTGATGTATGCACTCGCAGGGCAGCGATGGCCAGCAGGGTAGTGGATGCGAATCCACTGGAGACTGGGCGTTCATAGCGACCCCCCGAAAATGTCGATCCTCAGAAAGCAGGAGAGAAGAAAATATCAACATGTCCAGATCCTAGAACTTGTTAACAAACATCAAACTTATGCCAACCCTGAAAACTAAGAATAGGACAAACTGGGGTGAAATTTGAAAAAATGACATTCCTAAGATACGCATATATTCACAAATCCTTGCAAAACTAGAGACACAATCGACAAATGGGTAAGAAAAGTGCTTCATCTTTGCCAAAAATACGGACAGTCCCTGGAAAAGAGGACAGTGCAAGCGTATCAACATCAACGTCAACTGGCTTGAACCCCCTTCACATTGACATCGTCTCCGCCTCAGCTCATATCAGCTTCTGGATTCTGAACCTGATTGAAAAGTTTCAATGGTAAAAGTGACTAAGCCCTAATTGGACTGGGGGGGGGGGGGGGAAGGGGCCTAAAAGGCCCCCTCACCTCGATCCATTTTTTGCGATGAAATTTTAACGCGAGAAGCTATGGCCCGCGATATTGTCATGACTTTTTTCTTGATAGTCTTGCGGCATACTGTTAAAAGCCGCAGAATTTTGCCGACGCCTGGGTACCCGTTTGCGAGTTCATGCAATAATTGTTGCACTACCGTGCGTTAAACCGCAAAAATTGCTTCAAAAACGTATTTCAGTGGTAGCAAAGTCATATGAAAAGTTGTGTTTTCATGCGTAATAATTCATAAATGAGTGAGTAAATTTGGCTTTCATATGATAACAATCATGATTGCTGCTATTTATGGACTGAGAATAATGGTCGCCGACGAATTTCCATTGAAAAAACAATAAAAGAACAAAAAGTCAAAGAAACAAAGACAAATACATAAGAAGAATTGCCAAAAACAATAAAACACATAAGAAATACATTTTGATAACCAAATTTTTTTTAATGTGCTCCGGATCAGAATCTCGCAAAGAGTCTTTAACAAGAAAAATGAGCACTTCAAGGCGCTATTACTTAATGATTTACAAGGCCAATTCTAATTCATGCATAAATTAGCATAATTAATTAATTAAAAGATAAATTTTGACTAATTTTTGTAACAATCAAAAGATACAATTCTGATGATTAATGTCATGTGACGGTGTGTTGATTTTCATCGCGATCGCCGCGATCAACGGCCCAAGATCTGGAGTCTTTTCCAGCCTACCAAAATACCGCAGTCTATGATAGGGTTAAAAGAGAGAGTCATCGAGTATTAGAACACTTGGTTTCCAGTTTAAAAACAAATCGAGCTTACATAGATTCCCATATGGTAGCCAGTGTGTCTGATACGGTCTAGAAAATTAAGCCCCTGAAAAAACTGAAGTTTAAAAAATGAGTCAGTAACCGTGTTCACCAAAAGTGTGAGAAGTCAATTGAGATAACCATATCTAGCTTCCCGCCATAAGAACATAGATATAATGCAGAGATTATTATAAGGCCTGAGAGAATTGATGTGCTCTAATTTGTATCTGCACATATTGTACTGAATGACAGCAGGAACCTGTCTGAATCCTGAACTTTAGTGTTCCGGATCAATTCAAAATACTTCGCGAGGTGGTTCGATGCCAGATCAGATCAGGAGCAGCACCCGATTTAGTGCAATGTGAAGTGAACTAAGCTCTACTCCCAACTAACGTTCCTCCAGTTGAACGAACCATTGTACATTTCTTGCTCACACCCCAGATTCACAGCGAGTATGGTATTTACACTATTGTATTCGCATGTGGTTAGCCAGGCCAGGTGATCGCAACGCATTGCACGGAGGGTATTTTTGTCCAATGTATTTTGCGTCTATGCGGGATAGAGGAACCAAGGCATCAAATCGGGAGACAAGAAGTTGATATGAAGGGGACCCACAGATTTGATGTGGAGCTTCTCTGTTGTTGATACGGTGTTTTCAGGTCAAAGAGAAGGGATTTAAAAAGAAGTGCCGGAGTAGCACTGGGTTGCAATCCGGTATTTTGATGTGAAGGGGGTCTTAGACCAGCTTACCTCCCATAGAAGAAGCACTCCAACGTGACATCCTCTCCGACTTTAGCAACAACATCCTGGGGACCCTGAAATGCACTCCTGACGCTGACATCAGGGTTACTACCTGTGGATATAACATGTCAAAATAACAGTTACAAATTCATTCATTGACCATATTTTTATAAAACATGTTCATCATTTTCACTGTCTTCAGAATTCAGCTGAGCCAACTTTGAGAGGGTAAGCATCTTCTGAATAGAAACCACATGTTTTGTATCTCTTGGGTGGCCTCTATAGACAGGTTTCACTGTATTTACTACATTCTCCTAATACCCGCATCCCGTAAAGGAAAGGGTTTTGGAAAATAGACTTCGGAGAATAAAGAAAGTGGATGAGATGAAATTTGGCTTTATGCCAGGGAAGGGAATAATAGATTCACTGTTTATTCTGAGGAGACTTCAAGAAGAGTACCGAGCGAAGGGAAAGAAGTTGTATGTGTGTGTTGTTGATCTGGAGAAGGCGTTTGATAGAGTCCCAAGAAAGGTGATACAGTGGGCGATGAGAAAGAGAGGTATACAGGGGGGCACTGGTTAGAGCGATGATGAGTTTGTATGAAGGAGCTAAGACAAGATTTAGAGTTGGGTCAGAGTTATCGTGAGGAGTTTGAGGTGAAAGTGGGTGTGCATCAAGGTTCTGTGTTATCGCCACTGATTTTTAAAATTGTGATTGATGTGGTTACGGAAAATGCAAGAGAAGGTTTGATGACTGAGATGCTGTATGCTTATGATTTGGTTTTAATTAGTGAGACGATGGAGGAAATGAGAGAAAAGTTCTAGAAGGGGAAGATGGCCTTTGAGAGCAAGGGTTTGAAGGTAAATCTTGGGAAGACAAAAATGATGGCTAGTAGAGCAGAGGAAGAAGTATCAGTAAGTAAGATAGACCCATGCGGCATGTGTGGAAAGAGGGTAAGGGTGAATTCAGAGTTGTGTGGTAAATGTGGGAATGGATTCATGGGAGATGCACACAGATGAAGAAAGTGACCCCGAGGCGAACAAGAGTTTGTGGAAAATGTGAGAAAGACCAGGAGAGATGGGGGAACATGACGAAAAGTTGTGTGACGAGGTGGAAACGGTGAAAGAGTTTTTGTACTTGGGGGACAGGGTGAGTGTGAGTGGAGGGTGCAGGGCAGCTGTGACAACGAGGGCAAAAATTGAATGGGGGAGTTTTAGGGAATGCGGAGAGTTGTTACATGGGAAAAGGTTTCCTCTGAAAATGAAAGGATTAGTTTATAGGAGTTGCGTGAGATTGGCAATATTGTATGGGAGTGAGATGTGGTGTTTGAGTGAAAATGAGATGGGGATTTTGCGAAGGACTGAGAGACCAATGGTGAGAGCGATGTGTGGTGTGAAGCTGATGGACAGGAAGAAGACTGAGGATTTGATGCAGATGTTGGGTTTGGAAGAAACAATGGATCAGATGGCGAAGGCGAGTGGAGTACGTTGGTATGGACATGTGTTGAGGAGGGATATTGATCATGTTTTGAGAAGGGCGCTGAGTTTGAGGTGGTTGGTCAGAGGCGAAGGGGGCGACATGGAAGAAGCAAGTGGTGGAGGAGAGTAGGAGGGTTAGATTGAGGGTGGAGGATGCACCAAATAAAGTAAAGTGGAGGGAGGGGGTAAGGGCAAAATCTAAACCGGATTTAAAACCTGGATTATTGTTACTACTACTACTACTACTACTATATAGAGTACATCCTGTTTGCAACACTTCAATGAGGAGTGAGATTAATTGAAAAGAACATAATATTTCTGATCAATTTAAGGACAGTATCCATATATCTTATTATAATTGTTATCATCATCATTACCATCATTATTATTCATTTGTCAGCATCATGGATGACAGGGACTAAAAAGCAAACTTAATCACTATTACCCATAGGCATCCAGCCAAATGCCACTTTTCAAAAGTCCCAGGAGTCATCTCTTACGTCAAAATAGTGGTAAATAATGGTATTTTTGGCTTTATTTATAAAGTGTGCTCACTGAACCACGACATGGTTACAACCTCTTATGTTTGTACAACATGTAAAGATACATTTTGCTGAAAAATATCAGATTTCAATTTTTTCAATGAACTTAATGGATTTTACAATTTCAAAATTGAGGAAAGATGGACATTTTGAATTGAGCGTAAAATATGCAAAAAGTGCCAAAAGAGGTGTAAGGGGGTCAAACAAAAGATGATTAACATAAATAGTGTTTAATCATTCAACAGAAACAGAATTAGTCAAAATCCTTCATCACAACTTCCTCAAAATGACCCTTGTGACTTTGAAAAGTGACATTTTTGCCTTTAATACATACTCACTCATGCATGGCTTGTCATATCAATCACATTTTCACACAGATGTTAGTCAATTACTGAAGGGACACCCTTGCCAAATTATTTAGCTTAAAACTGTTTAAGTTAATGATATTTTGAAAAAGGGGGAAGTTACTTTTTTTGTTGTGTTTATATAAACACAACAAAAAAAGTAACTACCCCCCTTTTCAACATACCATAACTTTTTAACAAAACAAGTTTGTGCAAAATAATTTGGCAAGAGTGTTCCTACACTCATTGACTAACTTCTGTGTGAAAATGTGATTGGTCCGTTGGGTTATGCATGAATGAGCATGCTTTAAAGGGGAAAATGCCACTTTTCAAAAGTCACATGAGTCATCTCTTATGCCAAAATAATGGTAAATAATGACATTTTTTCCTTTATTTATAAAATGTGCTCACTCAACCATGTCATGGTTACAACCTCTTATGTTCGTACAACACGTAAAGATACATTTTGCTGAAAAAAATCTGATTTAAATTTTTTGCAGCAAACTTAATGGATTTTACAATTTCAAAATCGAGAAAGGGTGAATTTTTTAAATTGCGCTCACCGAAGCGTAAAATATGCAAAAAGTGCCAAAGGACGTATGAGAGGATCAAACGATAGATAATTAACATAAATAGCGATTAGTCATTCACCAGAAACAGAATTTGTCAAAATCCTGCATCAAAAACCACCCAAAATGACCCATGTGACTTTTGACAAGTGACTTTTTGCCTTTAATATGTGCTCACTCATGCATGACTTGACGGATCAACCACATTTTCTCACAGAATTTAGTCAATTAGTGTAGAAACATCCTTGCCAAATTATTGGGCTCAACGCCATTCTTTTTTAAAGTTATAGTATTTTGAAAAAGGGGTTAGTTACTTTTTTTGTTGTGTTTATATGTATGGCGAGAGGAAGTAGAGAAATGATCTTACTTGTCGTCGTCGTCACCGAGATAATGGGACTAATTTTGGCTGCTGTACTGAGAGTATTCCCGATACGACTATACACCTGGCACACATAATCTCCAGCATCAGTGTCCAGGGCGTATGCAAAGCACAATCTCCCGTCATCCATGACACGTTTACGGCTGTCCATCGGAATGGCTGTGAAACCCTGGCCGGTGCGAAACCAAAGCACAGATATGTCTGTCCGCAAAGTGAATTACGGGGAAATAAAAAGACAAAGTAAGTGAATCATGTACACAGAACACGCATATGAATGAAAAGTAAAATACTTGTGTGCATATATCTGTATTTGTATGAATCACCAATGCAGTTAGACAGGTCCTCCACACTAACTTTTTGCCTGCTTGCCTGTCGGGCAAGTGAAATTATCACTTTCAGATTTTACTTGCCGAATGAAAGATTTACTTGCCCGATAACAATAAACAAAACATTAAATGATTTCTCACTTAATTTAAACAATAAGGCTTTTTATAGCATTGGACATTTATTATTTAAAATTCTGGGGGTCGCAATAGGTGTGATTTATAAAGTTGAGTCATAAATTAAATGCAAGGAATGAAATAACGTTGAAATAACCTGAACATAAAATTTTAGAACATATTTTTGTTGTTTATGGACATATTTTGCATTCAATTTCATGATCAAAATTTTACTTGCCCAATCGGGCAAGTAAAGTTTAACATTTTGAGTTTTTACTTGCCCCACATGAAATTTTACTAGCCCCAGGCAAGTGGCAAAGTGCTAGTGTCGAGCCCTGAGTCAGACAAAAAAGGTGGTCCTTACTCAGATAACATGGCCACATTCATGAAGCTGGATTAACTGAGACATGTTGTCTAAATCAGAGGTTTAATCATGGAAGACAGGTTTGTCTCAAATTCAAATCTGTCACCTACACATTTTTAGGGTACTTTGATGTGAGATAAAAGTTGTGTGTCAGTAAGTGCCCCAAACTCTTCATGTGATGACAAAATATTGAAACAAGGTTGTAGCCATGATGTGTCTTGCCAGATTACGGTAACATTTGACCTCATTTGACCTTTGACCCCAAAATAATATTGAGGCCCTTGTAAGGCATCTACCATCCAAGTTTGTTACAAATGGGCAAATGATGACAAAGTTTTTCAAGTTTCATGAGAGTTATGGATGTTGGGACGCTGACGAGGATCCCCTAGTCTCTCAGTCTGGCTCCACATTGGTGGAACGACAAACCATCAGAACCATCTCCCATACTCAATCCTCAGATTTTGACAATAAGTGTAGGTTCAATCTGCTTTGTGAATACAAATCATGTGTCTACACACAGTGTCGTAGCATCACCAGACACACAGAAAGTGAGGGAAACATACCAACACCGACACATCAACACACCCCCAAACACACAAAACCACATGAACAGTTTTTTTTCTTTCAGATTTAAATCTTTGTCATGCTCAGATTCTTCTTCTTTGTGTTCTGCCATGGGGCAGGTCCACACACCAGAGTCAGTATTATTAAAGGAACAGAAACAAGTCAACTCTGATTGATCCTCTTTAACTTCCTCCGTAGTAAAATCTAATTAAAATAATTGTTATTTAAATGCAGTCACCATGCATCAATGCATACATATGCATGACATCAGCAAGTCATTCTCGGAAATGCATGTTACTTACAGAACACAGGTTTAAAATGATGCAAGTAATGTGAAACAGAGACAGAGGCGTAATGTAAAACACAGATGACAGAAATCTTATTTTGTTTCAAAGTTTGTTAATTCTCACAACTGTTCAAAGCATACGTTTGGATAACATGGAAAATCTATGTTGTGAATATCTAAAAAAAAAGAATTGAATTTTTTCAAGTGAGCAAAACTTTTGATGAAATTAAAGACTGTTATTCGTAAGTTTGACAACTGTATTCTCTTCTTATAAAAAGAAAATGTCTTGAAATACCTCATTTATTATTGCAAAACAAGTCTTAAATTTTGCTTTTAAAATACTGCAGTATAATACAGTTGTCCTAAATATTGAACATGAGTAAAATACATTGTAAGTGTAACCTAACCACTAACAACATTGACTTTGGGAAGCATATTGTGATGACATAAATGGTACTCTGGGGGTACCAAATAAAAAACCACCAGTTTGTTGAATAATTTGTTGTTTCAACAGAGTACCCTGGGTTACTAAATTTGTCTTGAAGTTACTTTTGTAGAACACTTCTCAATGTTGAGAAACTCCTCTTGAACAAAATGTTGTGGTAAGGGGCCTTATGCAACCCTGAAGGCCGGATATATAATAACTCCAACATTACTTTCACTTGACTTTTGGTCATTTTACATCTGTATGTGGTGCATTACTATACAACTGTTCTAGTAGACACAACTATAAGTCTGGATAAAAAATTTCACTTTTGTTTTAGCAGTTAAACATCATAGATATCTCTTGCAGGTCTTTAAACATAACACTGTAGTAATTTTGTGCAAGCAAATAAGGGATGATGTAATTCATTGGTAGATCACCTGCACAGTTATGTTTGGAGACTTACACCCCAATGTAGTTCTCTTGGAGGA
The DNA here is from genome assembly GCA_001188425.1 of Eucidaris tribuloides. NCBI lineage: Eukaryota > Metazoa > Echinodermata > Echinoidea > Cidaroida > Cidaridae > Eucidaris > Eucidaris tribuloides. The sequence goes on from JZLH01S0165075.1 coordinate 44,150, forward strand.
TGATTTTAATTGGGAAAAACACACCTTCAAGATTGAGTTCGGGATTTGCAAGTCCATCACTTCCCTTCATTATCATTACCAATCAGTAGTTAAGTACTTACAAATGGTGTGTTGAAAAGATCCATACATCATGAATTTGTTGTTTTATGAGAAAAACTAATAATGATATGCTACCAGAATATTGTTTTTTCCATGAATTTAAATTTTGCTCAAATTGCAGAACATGGTTATGTGTACAGCTGAGCCCTGCAGTACAGTGGTTGGCTACGTACACGACTGTGCATGGTGAAGCTGAACTCTGCGTGACCTTTGGCTAACGGCTGATCAGACATAATTTGAAACAAACGGAACGGCCCGTGCATGGGCACGTCACTGTGCAAATTTTGAAGTTTAAAAGTTCAGATTTTTATCAAAACTACGTATTCTACCCATAGGTTCTATGAGAGGTGTTAATTTACTCTAATCTTCACATTGTGAATGATTTTAGCCGATTTCATTCAATTTGCCGTTTTTTGGGGACGTGCAAATCCTGAACTCAATCTTTAAGTAGAAAAACTGCTTGTGGCTTTGGATACTTTTGAGGTCTCTGGACTTTGTAGCAGATTTTGGAGGGTTAAACAGGTTTTATGAGCACATAACTGTCCCTCTTACCTCAGAGCAACCCTTTAACTTTGAACTAAAGTCAATGTCTGTCATGCGTGTAAGAGAGGTGAGCTGATATATGTGTGTGATATGTCTTAGGTTTATTCATGAGATCCTATTATTTCTAACAAAATCACCTTTGTAATTCCATTACTATGCCATAACTACATGTATGTGTTCTATACACACTTCTACATCTTACAAAATATTAGCGGGGCCTGGGGTAAAGCAAATTCAAACACACTAATTTAATTTTTATACATAAATTGGCTATTGTAATTGCAATTAAAAGTAATGGGTAAATGTAATTGGAATACATGTAATTTAATTAGAATTGTTAATGTAACTGAAATTTTCAAAAGAAAGTAAATGTAAGTTAAAATGATAAATTGATTGACACAATTAATTTTAGCCATTTTCGGCAAAAATAAATTTGACGCCTTGTGTTCAGATGGTACACTAGTTCATTTATGTACATTTTTTGATAGGACCATACAAGTATTTCAATTTTGGCAGAATTCACAATCATAATTATTGATCACTGTGACGAAACAATGAATTACTATGCAAAACGGCATTTCTTTAGTACACTGTAATCATTTGTTCTCTGCTATATTTTAGAGCTATGTGTATACCTACTTACTGATCCTACGTTAGCAGACATCCAAAATTACAGTTCAATTTAATAATTCACCTGTATGAATCCTATACGTAAACATAAACATTACAATTTCTGACAAACTTCACAGAAGTACAAACATTTCTAGAAAGTATCCTCTAGACAATTCTACTTCTATATGAAACAAGAAAGGGCACTACATAACATAAATAACCATAATATTTTTGAGGTAGGGAATGTAAATGTAAAACAAATAACTAGTATATATATTTCATTGTTAAAATACTAATAATACCATACTACTTGAGAAACAATGTTTATTCAATACATTGTCTTGGGGGTTGGGTCTACACGTTAAAGCAAAGGTTTAGGAGAAATTAAAGTACAAAAAGTAGTTGATTAACTAAAGGTAATGAATTTATTCAATATACTGAGTTCTGGGGGAAGGTCTACAAGTTAAAGCAAAGGTTTAAAAGGAATTAAAATGTAAGAAGTTGATTCACTAAATGTAATGGATTGATGTTAACACAGAGTCTGATACACAGTGCACAACCTGGCTCTTGGGAAATGTATTTGCTAGTAGGGAACAAAGGCTAAGAACAAACAAAATATGAAAGGTATGTGTTCAGCTGTTACATACCCAGTAATCTCATGCATGTTCATTGTGTCTATGAGAACACAGCAAGCAATCAAAAGCTTGGTCAGAATATGATATGTTAACATTCAACAAGTCTCAGTTAGAATATGTGGTAAAAGTTGGTCATGCAAATAGGTAACTTTCCCCAAGTATGATATTGATGTTTTCATGTTCGTACTGCCTAGATTTCATGTTTCATATTAGAATTAAATCCCGTTACTATCAGCATTCTTGTTATGCATTTTATTACAAAAACAAAAATGTTGAAAACCGAACATCTCTTTTTACTGTTCAGATCAAGCAAAATTTCTACAACATAGTTCCTATGAGGATTTCCACAGCCTGTTCATATATATGCAAGATGTCTTTATGAACAAATGTCTGACGTTTGCAAACTATTTTTTTTTAACTATTCAATGTCAGAAAATGTTCACTTCATGAAATCAGTGTCTACACTCTCAATTTATAATATTATAGCTTAAATTGATAATTATCCAGGAAGAACCACTTATAAATCTTTTTGTGTGTGTGTCTAAATATGATCTTAGTTAATAGAAATCACATCAATAATTCTTTCAATTCTAAAATATGTTATAACAACATGTTATTATTATCCTGTGGTGGGAAAAATCAGGAGGATTCAGGAAAGCCTAGAATGAGCTATCAACTACAAACATGTATGTTTCATTAGAGTACTATATGAGCCTGGACTAATGTACAAGAGCACACAGTACAAGCAGAATACAGTTATGATATCTTCAAGCCTACAGAATAACAAACTGTTGGCTAACGATAGTAAGACACTGGACATTACACACACAGGTCGGGTGACAAACGCTACAATATCAGGAAAATGTCTCAGAGAAATATTGACTAGCTGATACTCAGACTGCCAATGCAGTTGAAAGTAATTTATGCTTCACGAAAAAGGAATGGTAAATAAAATTTTAGGTCTGGAACAAGATGATGAATCAGTTGCAGGGAAAAATAAAACTGTAAAATTGGTAGCCTACTACAAGTGGAATCTGACCACATACATATGTAGCTAAACATAATATCAGGTGAACAATTACATTTAAGGGAATTGAAATGATTTCTCTGAATATGTGTAAAAATAAGTTGGATGAAGAACACGGCGCAGTATTAGAATGAAGTACATTCGGAAAACACATGAACTGAGCTTTGGCCTTTCCTTTGAAATGAATTCACACTGCACTGCAAAGGGTGTATACTTCAAGATGGTGGGGTATGAATGATGATAGTTACATGAATGTGTTTGCATTGTGTGGGAAATACTGCATGTAAGTGTATATGTCTTGTGTTCAGCAACTTTTCAGAAGTGTGATTATTACTGTATCTACAGTGCTTGAATTACCCTCTACAGGGGTGCAAATCCAGGGGGGACAGGGAGACATGTCCCCCTCACGATTTTGAAGGTGGGGGACACAATATGGAAAGTTAACCCCCCCCCCCCCCCCACGATTTTGGGGAAAAATATTCATTTTACAAATTTTTCTACACCCCCCCACCCCGAGTGACTTTTTCGACGGCTGGCGTGACCGGGAAAAATTGTAGACCCGGGTTTTGGCTTTCACCGCGGACGAACAAATGACATCCCCCCTACATTTCAAAATGGATTTGCGTCACTGACCCTCTATCAGTCCGATCATAAAAGCAATTTATACTTAAAGGTCCACTGTCATGGGGCAAATCAACCACAAAGAGGATAAGGTCTAATCTTGAATTACAGGCCCATATCCATAAATTTGCAACATGGCAATGGGCATGGGGCAAATGCTTAAAAGAAATACAAAAACAAATACTAGAACAGGGGTTCTCAATTAGAGGCATGTGCCTTCTGAAGTAGTGCATGGAAACTGCTATGAAAAAAATAATGAATTGTGGAGTCTGTTTGAATTTGTATTTCTAAAGTTTACATTAATCAGACCCATTCTGAGTCACAGAAAATGCCTCACATTTAAAAGCTTCAAGGGGGGTGGTGGGGTTCTCTGCCCCTTGACCCCACCAGGGTCCCATCAGTGGGCCTCTGGACCCCATGCAATGACACTTCACGTGTTCGATGGTGGAGCAATGCAAATTCTTGATAACAAATATGGAACTTCAACAATAATACTTGAGAACCCCTGAGCTAGAAGAGTACTTTACCACACAATCAAGGATATTCCTGTTGCACTGTGGGAAAGAACGGTGCTTCCATTCTTATCAGGTGAGTTTTAAAGAGGGCGCTTTTTAAAATTCTGCCTTGATAGGGGACCTTCAAACAATTCTCCGTATCGCAAATACTTGATATTCGCCGATATCAGCAAATCAATATCAACATCATGGACTTTTTGCAGACTTGCTAAATTCTGAGTCGACTCCGAACGAAAATGGTAGCATTGATCTCATACAGGCAATATGTTTCTAGTTGTATTGCCTATTTTCTTTCTTTCTTTCTTTCTGTGTGGTTTAAATAGATCTGCCCCATTTACGACAAATGCTCCATTCCAAAAACATGAATGCAACTCGGACTCTTTCCCAAATGTTAAAATAGGTGACACAATGTGATCACAAAATCACAGATACGGCAGTGGTTGTCAAATATTGTGCCTTTGAACACGCATAAATGCGATATCGCAAATGAACAAGTCTCAAATCTTGCCCACGCAGTGCAATTATCTGAGTGCGCCACTGACGTTCTTTCACAGACAACCATGCGATATGGAGGATTGTTCCTTTAACTTCACAGGGACATCAATCTGTAAAATGTTTCCTGGGTGCAAATTTAAGTTCATTCATTCATTCTTTCATTTGCTCAATTCGTAGCCTTAAATCTAAAAGCATGAAATGGTCTCTCGGTCAGTTTTGATTTACAATGCACCTACCATGCAGTTACCAAGTCAGTGAGAAATGGAACAAGAAACGCACACAAAATGTTATCGAAAACGAACCGATACACAAACGTCTAGCACAATCATGTAATATAGGAGTTAGATGAGAGTGGATGCATGATATATCATGAGACTAGAGTCTATAGATGCTGACTGTGTACAAACCAGCTGTATACAGCAGTGTTTGTTGTTGTCCGCATATAAGTTATCCATCCCGGGTTGAACATGTGAAGAGTACAAACAAAAATTAAATCAACAAAAACGTTTGAGACAGAACCCTGACACACATAGACTTACTCTGATTACAATATATCTCAGTTGCAAAATAAAAATAAAAACTTTTAACAAATCATGAAAATATCTTGCTATTTTGAATGGGAAGTCTGGCTGCAGGAAAATACACTATAATTTGTTTAAGACTGGAAATCTTTGGAAATCTGATGGAGAAGGGCTTAAATCACAATAGAATAAATACATTTCAAAAGTTTAAAGATCATTTCCAAAGGCAATTTTGATTACAAGACCTTCATTTTCAAATTATCCCCCAAAATGTGAAACTAAGATTACTAGTGACAAAACATAACAAAAGTAAAAACAGAACATGTATTTTCAAATAAATGTCAAAATTGTCAGTAAATATTTGTTTCATCCTACTCACAGCACAGATGGTGTATCGTCTAGCATTATCCATATCTAACTTGTTACTTAAAACAACCAACAGTACAAGAGGTTAATTGGGCCCAAATTTACTGAACTAAAAAATGACTCACAGTATAAAACCACAAATACGGATTATTACCGTTGAATTGCCAAAAACATAATTTCTACATATTTTGTTAAACTAAATTATGAGAGAGACAGGGAAGCTCGAAACAAACACATGCACCAATGAATAATCATTCATTCAGACAAATACGCTCTTATTGATAAATGATCGATTTCTCTGAGTTTGATGAATAAGTCAAGCCCACAATTACATATTGTGTCAAAAGGTTTAAGACAGATTTAATCACATACATGAAATGGAAGGAATGAAGTTATGAGACTCACTTGAAAAAGATACCATTAATAGGGTTCCCAGCATTTCAAGAAACAAAATTTCCAGATTTTTCCCTGATGAAGTCTCAAAATTCCATGATAATTATTTCAACTCATTTCCAGTTTCACATGTTTTCCAATCCAATGGATGTTGTTTTGATATGCAACAAAATATAAAAGAGTTTGACTGACTACTATCGATTTTGGGGCCAATCAAACTT
>JZLH01S0165075.1:63399-78195 GCA_001188425.1 Eucidaris tribuloides
TATGAATGCTGACAGCATGGTTACATTACACAAACAATCTTCCACAAAACATTTGAGTTCCAAAAACCTTGTAACGAAATAAATTTACCTCAAAGAAATTCATTAACGAGAAAAAAAAGGAGAGGGAAAAAACCCTCTGATTGTGGCTAAACCCATCCAGTGTAATTTAATAGCCTGAAAATTGATTTGATGCTCAAATATTTCTCACTGAGCAGTATAAATATTAGCATGTGCTGTGAGAAAATGAGAACGGTGGAATAGGGAGGGATATATAGCTACTTCCTGAATCGAAAGAGCCGTATATTCTAAGACAACCACGGATTGTAGCCAATCTTGGCAGCATGGCAGCGCCTTGATGAAACTATTAGCCGTAATGAAATGAAAATAGCCCTGACCAATTAATCTACCGCTGGTCGTATCAGACGCGGGGGAATCGTGACGAGAGCAATGAGCTGTAAGCGAGAAATATAGCTTGATGTATGCCTAGATGGGTTGAAACTCAATATGATGCGTGTGGTGTATATGTTGCTTGTCATGGTAGTGGGTCTGGAGATGAGAGATATATATCGGTGGGATGGTGGGGATGGCTCTGGGAGGCATGATTGCAATGATGCCTGCTGAATGTGACCCGGAATCCGCCGTCGCTGATGAATTTATGGTCGTCATCCCAGGTATGATGCTGGGGAAGGCTAGTGTTAGTCTCAAGTTGAGTCACTCTTTATATGAAAGAACCAAAAACATTTATAAATGCTAAGAGATTTGCAGACCCCCCCCCCAAAAAAAATCAAAAAATAAATAATAATAATAATAATAATAAATAAAATAAAAAAAATAATAAAATAACTAAATAAATAAATTAAGAAAATAATAAATAAATTTAAAAAAAATTAAAAAAAATAATACAACGTATCGGTGGCCTTCAGCCCCCGATACATGAAAAGACTGCAGGAAAGAAACACATATTATTCCTAGTAAAATCTGCTATTTTCTTCATAGGTTGCGTATTGTCACCATGATTCAGTGTTTCACTTAGTTTCAAGCCTAAATAATTCACCTTTGCGTTAATCAGACAAAACTTTTTTATCAATCTCTGACAAAATACTTGTATGGTACTGTCATGCCAGACATCAGAAAATAACAACAAACCTAATGATTTATTTTTTCACTGACATATTACATTTTTGTGTGTGTGTGTGTGTTTTTGTTTTTGATTATCAGGGAGTAGACACAATGTACATTTTCTATGACAAAAAAGTCTGGGGTCCCCTGACATTTTAATGTTTCTTCAACAAATTCTAAAAAAATGGGGATGTTTCAGAGTGTTTGATTATTAGGGCATTAACCCATATGAGATGATTTGGTTTCAATGCAGATTCTCCACTGACCCCAGCCCAAGATATCTCGTTCTTGGTCTCCACCTTGTTAATAAGAAAACAATTCACTTTTCAGCAGTTACCAAAACTTTACATTGTCTTAAGAACGTTATTTTTGTAGTGAAACATTTCAGATTTTATACTCAGCAAATGAGTATTGAATTGAGACTAGAACTTTATTAGTCTCAATTTATTCTATATGCTCTGGCATACATTTATAACTGGCATTAAAAGCAACTACTCTGAAAACAACATGCACTGTTGATATAAGCAGCAGGCATCATCCAGGTACAGAAACTCATATGTGTCTCTGTTTGCTTGACATGATTATGTACAACAATCCAGAGGATATTTTTTAGTTGCCCTTCTAGCCTCAAAGTGTAACTTTGAAATACAGCAGTAGTGAAAGAAAAGTAATCATATTCCCAATTTTCTTCAAGAAAAATTGTGGTACTTTGTTTAAAATTACCAAACAAGACAAAATAAAATGGGAATTTGTAATCACACTTAGAAATCAAATTTCTGTAAGTGCACTAAATATTGTAACTTTGCACACCGTGCAAAGAAGCAATCATTATAATTTTTTTGTTACTTTTGTTTATTCTTCGTTTTGAGTTTTCTAATTTCTATTTCAAGTTTGGTGGAATTTTGTGGTGTTGTTTTATGGAGGGGGGATGGGAGGGGAAGGGGTACTTAATTTTTACAGAAATCTTTTATACAATCTTATGTAATTTGTGTTGTAAATAGTGAACTGTTTAAGCTTACTCATATCACTAATATAGTTGATTTTTTCTTTATTAAAAATCACACCCGTACAATTAAGACGGCCGGCCTGAAAGGCCTATGAGTGATACATCGAACATGCAAACTTACAAAGTAATGCAAAATTAAAAACATATCATATAATACACAATAATAATAGTAAATAATTAACCTAATAACAAAATATGGTGGCTAGGAAAAGGATAAAATTGTCATTCGTTTTTCGAATATTGTAACTTATTACGACATGTTAAAATATGGTTTGCAAAACTGGCTATTGGACAGCACAGTGATTCTGACGACATTAAATATAGGGATTGTTGGTAAACATGCAACTGAAGAAATGTTGGATCTGAACCTGATACAATACTGAATAGTTGTGATCTTAAATCATCATAAGCAGAGCAAATCATAAAACAGTGAAACTCGTCCTCTATGTCACCCGAATTACAAATGATACATAGTCTTTCATCAACAGGAACATTATTATAACAACCTGTTTCAAGGGCAATAGGGGCGCATCCACATCTAAACAAAGCTAGTGCTCGCCTGTTAGACCTATTTTGACACTATTATGTTGAGGTATTCAGCGAATGTTTGAAATCACGATAGGTTCTAAGTTTATTTTTGGCATGGGCAACTCTCCTTCTATCATCAAAGAGTGAGCATTTCCACTTATTTTCAAGAAATGATTTACATGCTACAGACACTGTTCTAACGAAGTTTTGTGTACTTGCAAGCTCAGCCATAGGCTCAACATACGCACATTGTAATTTTGCAAACAATTGTTAAACCTTATAACACCAATTTTTAACATATTTTTTAATATATGTAATAATCTGAAACTGGTCATGATACTAGCACAGTGTTCTTTTTCGTTCATGGTATTAAAATACAAAACAAAACAAAAACAACACTTCACACTTTTAGGAGCTTAATTTCAGTCAATGTGAGTGTACATTATTCATGACCGTGATCTTAGATTAATTTCAAGCTGCAAAATAATTCCACAATGCAAACCTTATTTAATGATGAGCACCATTATAGATTTGGGGGAGAAATGAAGGCTGTTAATGGGGGGGGGGGAGGGGTACTTAATTTTGACAGAATTCTTTCATACAATGGCAATTTGTGTCTTAAATAATCAACTATTTAAGTTTACTCATATGCAATAATCTTAAACAGGTCATGATGCTGGCACAGTATTCTTTTCCCTTCATGGTATTATTAAAAATACAAAACAAAACAAAAACAACAGTTAACACATTCAGGAGCTTAATTTCAGTTAATGTGAGTATACATTATTCATGACCGTGATCTTTATAGATTAATTCAACAATGCAAACCTTATTTAATGATGAGCATCATTATAGATTTGAGGGAGAAATGAAGGTTGTTAGCCTGTGAAATTCCACAAAAGTGGTCAAGGCGATGGAGTAATTGATAAATAGCTAGATGGGATAATGTTCGACATTCACGTAATGAATTCCTGTGATACCGACGCCTGCATAATCCAGAGACCGTGTTATGTCTGAGATGCAGCTGGTTCATAAATCTGCCACTTTTCCGCAACGAATGACATTTTCGTGCGATTCCGTGCATGCACGGGTAACTAACGAATCATTGTTTTTCAGTCTGGATGGTCCAGACTAGATGTGCTTCATGTTATGCATCATTGACGCTTGGCAAAAAGTACAAGCGAATTAGCCCTAACCGGTGACGAATATTCACCGCACATACAGAACATAGTTTGACTCATGGGAATATGAATTGCTCTCTGGTGTTTATTCACAAGTACTGTTATTTGAGTCACAGAGACTAGAAAAATGTAAAGGTTCACCTTTCAGTAAGGTACAACAAAAATGTTAGTATATTCATCTAGGTATTGCATGGGTCATGTGTTTTTTATCCACTGGAATGTCACATCCAAACTCCCCAACATGTCTGAAATAATTGATTATTGAACAATTAATTTCACACATGGTTACAACTTCTTTGGAATTTTTTTATCAAATTATCACAGACATTTAGATCTAATCTAAGTACTTTGAGTGATGGATGATTTTTTTAAAATATATCATGCTTCATCCTGTAAAATCTAGTACAGGTTTTGTTTAATCCATATGGAATTATGAAATTGACGCATATTTCATGCCCAACAGCAGCCTACACAGCAGGAAGATGAAAGCCAAATGAGGACATTCAATAGGTCCAACTTAGAGCATGTATTATATATTCTTAATATTTTTTCTGTGATTTACATGTAATTTGATTGATGTAAATATTTCCATATTCAATTGTACCACTGAAACATAATTAGTAACTGAATTATCAAGTTAATATTAAAGAATGCAAAATATATGCACACGTTCTATGAATTTAATTTGACAACATGGAATGTAATGAATAAAGGGCTGGAAGCCCCTATTCACATCTTAATACTATCAACTTGTTTTTTCACATGTTTCTAAAGACATGTGACCTAGATATGAACTTGAATTGAGGTTAATTTGATTTCTAAACCAGCAACTCTGGTTTTAATTTGATAGTCTGGTTGAACATACAGGTGTATGTATTTGAAAAGGAAAAGACAAAAAGGGAGTTATTTTAGTGGACACTCGATTCTGAAAATAGCTTATTCCCCAAACATCTGCATCCTTAATAAAAATAATGTGTTTTCATCAAATAAACTTCAAATCTATTTAGAAGCTTCCATCACAGAGTCTTTGAAAAAGACTAGCTACACAAAACTGGCAATGTTTGTTTATGACACAAGGCAGAGCTAGTGCCAGGCGATATGAAATTGAAATGCGTACAAGAAATGATTCCCTTGGATATGAGAAAATAACAGCCTGCAGTGGAAAAAAATGGGCTGAGATGATGTGTAGTACTTATGAAGAGACAGTCTGTTGATAAATTCTAGATTATAACACAGTACATTGGCTGAAAATATGCAATATGTGTGGACTCTGGAGAATAGTACATGGTGTGCTGAAAAGTCTGTAATAATGATCAGTTTAATAGCTAATATAGCTACACCATACTGTACACACTGAATATTTCGTAGTGGTTTAATTTCACAAATTTTGCCACTAAACCCCAAAATTTTCACTACAGGTACAAAGTCATTGCAAATGCAATAAACTCACAAAATCAAATTCTCACAAATTCACTGGTATTGAAGCAAAATCACACAAAAAAATATGTACACATAATTTATAGCTTATACAGTACGCATTTGAATGAAATACCTGATATGGATGGCATCTGTAAGCTAAGCAAACAAGCATATTTTGTTACCAAGGAAAAAGTTTTTAAGGGAGGGGGGGGGTGGGTAAATTATTTTGCAAATAGAACATCTTGCAAATACTGTACAAGCCAATTATGCCATGGTTACACCCCCTCCTTACAATATTCTTGGCTACATGACAGACAACAGGTGCAACTGACATGTATGTAGAATATGTTCACAGATTTAAAACAGGTTGAGCAAGTATCTGTAGGACATAATCTCTTCTGTCACTCACCTGATGGCATCATATTGACATCATCATGCCCTGGACTGGATTTTTATTTTTAGCTCAAGGTATGTCACACATAATGTGGTACATGTACTATAATGTAGATTGTGTATCTCCCATTGGGATAAAATTTCAGTTGCCATCATCTACTGATTATTGGATAACAGAACATGAAGGGGTTCTGCTTGAGAGATTTGTTCTGTGTTATACTACATAACAGCCACCCCCTGCCATAAATATTACATTTCAAAACACATTTTTTCCCTAAAATACAGAATTAATTTTAGAATTTAGTGACAGCTTAGTGAATTTCACATGCAAAAGCCCGTAGGGTTGAAATGTGATGAGCACAGAATGCACTGGTGCAGCACGTGGCTTATAACGAGATATGAATACATTAACTTCTGGTCTGCATAAGATATTGAACAAGTCTCGAGGCAGTGAATGCTCATGGAAGCCTACAACTATATATACTAAAGGTTGAGAAAATAAATTGTATAAATATGATATACATGTATAAACATATAATGTTGAAGTATTATATCTTTGCTGTTCTTTGTTGGATAAGGTACAAAAACAGGGATAGGGCAAACATTAGGGTCAGATAGAAGGAACCCTACGGTGGTCATATGAAAAATTATATTGTGTTGAGATGCCACTGGCTCAAACTAAAAATATCTCTTCCCCCCCCCCCCCACTCCCTTATCCCCAGCAAAGTCATTATGATCATTCTTAAAATAACCTACTGTACAGTATATGTTGTTACAGACAAAAACACAAAGTATGCCATGGCACTGGAAAATACAAGTAAAAGGTGTATGTATAATGTACAGACTATACATGAATAAGTTTTCGATAAAACATGCATTATGCATATCTGCCCTTTGATGAAGCAGTCACTGATCCGATGACATTTTGGAGCTAATTCGCGCTTAATGTCATAAAATGGGACTAATAAAACAATATCAAACAATAATTTTTCCCCCAAGCAAAATGCAAAAAAAGCAACTGATTTTAGTGATCACAAATGACAATGATAAATGGTAATGGAGGATGTTTTAATCCTGATGCGAAATGTGTTAGTCTAGTTTAAATGCAGCCATAGCATCTATGATAGAGGAGGATGCAGTTTTGTATAAGAAATGTGATCAATAAATTTGGTGGGGGGGGGGGTGGATACTGAGAATATTGTTCTAACCTCTTACAATATTCAAGCTATTTTCCACACTAGCACAAAACAGTGGCCGTTAGTACTTTCAACATATAAAATGTTTCGATATAAGCGGAAAAAAAAATGCTGAAATCATGCATTAAAACATTGTTCTCATGTAAATCAAGTATTTCATTTTTGTCTACACAAATCTTGTAAATGGTAACAAAAGCCTTCTTCACTCAGATACAGTTGAATATTTAAGAAGGAATTACTGGAATAACAAAATTTACACTTTTCTATCATGTAGGCCCTAATTATAATATTTTCATATTTGACTGCAGGAAACATTTACAGTATGCAAAACATTAAAATACAATTCTGGTCACAGTTTAAAAAAAAAAGGAATATTCCGCCACAATGTTTGTGTTAAGAGTAAAAACTCAATACAGTCTGTTTAAACCCGTTGCTTCCGAGATTCTGAAATTCCCATAGAGTTAACACAGGGTACATCCGGTTCCCATAGCCAACGGGTTAAGGTTTTAATTACATGTATTGTCAGTCTCCAATATAATTCCACGCTTTGCAGTACCCTATACAGGCCTCTGACATGGAAAACCTGACTGGTGTAATGTAGCAATCCTAGTCTTTTCTTCAGACTCATATCACACATATGCATCTCACCTCAGATTTGGGTGAAATAATGAAAACCAAGTAGAATGCATGTTGCTGAATTTACAAATAAAGAGAATTCCACTTTTTTTGAGATACAGTACATGTACATGTTCACGTCCAGGGTTGTAGCGAGACTTTTTGTAGTGGTGGAAATTTTGCTGCTGACCAGACCATGCGAGCGGAGTACAGCGACTTCATGGCGCAGAAGTAGACGGGTGATTATGATCAATTCGCTGCTAAGCAAGTGATATTGTACGTTTTAACAGTTACATTATAATAACAAGTCATTAAGTTGTATTCATGACCATTATCTGAGCCTGATGATTTTTTTTTTATGTTTTTGTTTTATTGTGAAAAGCATCACGTAAGTACTTTGTATGCTGACTGATGAAAGTTAATAACATAATCAAGTACAAATGTATACTGACTCTGATATGAGGACATTCAGTCATTCACTTATGTCTTTTTTCCTCTGCATTATTTAAATAAAGATGGCTACCTTCCCTTTTCCACTGAAAGCTCCACCAAAATTTAACTTGAATAAATTCAGTGAAAGATGATGGATTTGTATCCCCTCATAGACGACAATATTTCAGACATTCTGTAGGTTAAAGCCACTGGCTAACATTTACCACAGCTAAAAAAATGTGAGCTACATAATCCTCCATGCTCAAAGTGTCTTTGATAAGGTCTAAACATAAAGCCCTGAAAAAAATTGTATTTCAAAATGATTATTTAGTGCTTGAAAAAATTGAACATCGTAAGTTGACCAGATTCACCTGCCCATTTCCTCCCATAGACTTTAATACTGTGTGTGGATCTAGGCTATTTTTTACTCGCCCCGAGTACTAATAGTTTATTCATTCATATCTTGCCAGTGGCAGCATAAATTTCCAAACTTTTGTATTCTAGGGTGTTTACATGTCCATTCAAACACTTTTTTGTAGCTCACATAGCAAAGTTTGACAATTTTTTGATTTGAAGCTCCACAATGTTAGCCTATCACTTTAATATTGACATTGCCACAGCTCACTAAAACACTGTGCATTGGCATGAGACTACTGACATTCCTATATGGGATGACTTGGGTGAAATATTGATTAGCTGTTTTCTTGGATAATCAATCTTTCGCGTAGAAAGAGGTCAAATTTTCAAGATTCCACTACGGCTTTATTTCTTTCCGTACAAGTACCACACATTCATACTTACAAGTGCAGGACATAATTTATGTACAGTACTGCACATGTACATGAATTACTGTCAGACAGTATGTTATGTTTTATGAGCATATACTTCATGCCACAAATGCCACATTCCATGTTGCCTAGAAATAAATTTTGGTCAAAATAAGCCAGCTGTACTTTATCATCAACTAATTTGAATCAGCACTTATATGTATTATGCAGCTGATGAGCATGTATCTCATTATAAAAACATGTAATCAGATCTACAGCTGAATAACTCAATGAAGTATTTTACCTATTTGTTTTGCACAGGTTTTCTTCATCTAACATACATAACTTATGAGTGAAGCGAACAGCAGAACTTTCACTTCTGACAAAAACACAATGGAATATTCATACATGCTCATGTCGCTTTTACAGTAATTGCTCTGTACAGAGAATAAAATAGTGGAATTAAAATAATGCACACATGTATAAAAAAAAATTCCCTTGAAAACCCCCTTTATTCCCTACACCCCAGAGCAATAATCACATACGCACAATGATGTTGTGTCCAAACTTTGTATCTCAATTTTTGGTGAAAAAAAATAGCTATTGGAAGCTGGAGTTGCTACATCCTATGTCAGATATTGATCTCAAAGTTAGTGTTACTGCTGATTGATAAAGAAGTCCAGCCCATTTTACAGTGATAAGAACAATGATTTTTCACTTTACTGAACATTTCATATTTTGCGACATGAAGTTTTGTTACCCCAGCTATGTTAAACTGCATGGAACCTACAAAAACCTCATCTAGTCGTGTTCGATATCACAAAAATATTGTCCCTGCTCGCTGCCATTCCTTCGGTCATTGCAATGACATGCTGACAGTGTCATGTTGTCTTATTTTGGGTATTCCGCACACATTTTAAGAGCCCCCTGTGTACACAGGGGACTAAGCTGAATCAATATGCCAAGAGTCGATGTGAGTACATCATGTACACATGTCGGTGTACATTAACGCCAGATAACAAGCCCAGTCTTAGGCAAACATACTTGCGGTGAGAAATTGGATAGTATAGTTATGCGTAGTTGACATTCATGGAACTTTTTCTGGGCTCGTCGGTATCCCACAGTATCAAAATTCTCTCAAAGAAAACAGTCTCCAATCCAAGTTGAAAGACATCATGATAACACAAAAACATCTTGTATTTTTTTTTTTGGGGGGGGGGGAGTTGCTTTTAGATGAGGAAAAGAGATCTCATTGAGTCCCACTGAAAGACAACTGAACAGGAATTGTTTCTACATGTACTAGTGCAAATTAAGTGTAACACTTCTATGGTTATTTTTTTTCACTTAACATGTTTGATAACAATGTCATACAATGTAATTAAACCTACAGTACATGTACACATGTCAAGTACTTGCACTTGGCATCACATCAAAACCGAGATAATCAATACAATGTTATCTCCTTACTAATTCTTAATAGCACATAAGAGGAACATGTTTATTTTCATGTTTCCATTAAAGATAACAAGGATGTATAATTAAATCTAGTGCTATCTAGGCAAGTACTTGACATTTTAACCCTGCATATCTTTCATACACTATGCACAGTACTACCTACTGAACTTTAGTTTGTGAAGGGAAATGTGGGAACCTGACAACACTATGTTAGCAATGATCAAGAAACATGAATACAGTAAACACCAGAATTCCACTCTTAGACAATTCTCTCATATATAATCTCCGACACTATGAGAAAACAAGTTTTCAGACAAGTGTTTTCTACAGTAGATGTTGACAGAGAAAGTATACTTTACACTTTACAAGAGGTTTCACAGTATTATCAGAAAGCGACATTTTACTTGCAAAAAGGATTCTGTCAAAGACAAATTAATGTGAAAACAAGCATTTTAAATTATTTACTGAATAGAAAATTGTGAAATGTTTTGTACATTAGTTGCTTACCTGACAGCTACTGCATACAGTGCATGTACATGTATGTGTACGGTGCATTTAGAATCTGTTATAACTACCTGGGCCCTGTTGCATAAAACCCCAACCATATTTTTTCCCTTGGTTGATTCAGGAAACTAAAGACTTCATTTCTACCATATATTTACACATGGGTACCTCCATTTTTTTCCAGGTAAGGTTTAAGCAAGAGAGACCAGGAGAACTGGGTATATATGTACATCTAATAGTTTTTTTTAGGGAAAGACTGTATCTTCTCTATAGGTGTTGATTAAGTTACAAATTACAGAGCAAACATATCTATTTAGGGAGGTAATATCCTTACAGAAAACTTTCCCTTGTAGACCTCTTTGGCCACACAGACTGTTAATTGGAAAAACTAATCATCGGTTATTGTACCATTGGATGTTGACAATTGAATGAATGGAAAAGGCCCCCTGAAGCATGTTCTGTCAACTGTGGTGGAGAGATGTACATGTAACCAAGGAACTCCCTGATGTAACTATTACCTTTTCAAAAGTGTGATGTTTGCGGTATTACCTTTATTGACTGATGTGTTGTATAGCCTTAGGCCAGGATGGCTGAATACCTTCATGTTGGTTGCTTTTGAGAATGGCTATCACTAAGTTAAGATACTCAGTATCATTGCAACAAAATTCCATAGATTTTGCATGAGATGTTTTGAGTGTGGTCCTGAAGGAATTAACTAATCCTACCCCTCCTCAACACCCCCACCCCCCCCCCCAACCACACACACACAAACACAAGCAGGGGAAGGCAATTTTGTTTGTATATAGCTTTGTGAGGGTCTTGAAATCAATTACATACCCTTGATGTGTAAGCTAAATGTAAAACTACAAAGGAATACAACAAGATTATTTTTCAAGTTGTCTTTTAATTAGATTGTTGTCTCATCTTCCATCATATTTAACTCCAATTATACATGTATGTACTGTGCAGATCATGGTTAGTACATGAAAAGGGCTGGATCTTTATGGAGAAACAATGGACATGAAAAGGGAGGTTCTGGCAAATCAAAATCTTAGCTCTCTACAATCTCCTTAAAAGAAAACTTAAAACCTCTGACATTTATTAATGCATGATAAATGCGGACGGATACACGACTGGATAACTTAGGTGACTACACCTGGCAAATAAATCTGAAACATAAGTATTCAAGTGCAACTCCGAAAGGCGTGCAGGGTTATTTGTAGGAGGCAGTGTTTTGTTTCCCTGCTCAAGTTTACACCTCATGTCACACTTGTTAATTTTGCCAGGATTTGAAGGAACTGTGAGGGCACTTGGAAGGTGTTATAAGATACAGCAGGAATGGATCTACATAGTGCACATGCAAGTCTACAACTTGATCATTCTTGTTGGGGGGGGGGGGGGGGTCGGAAACAAACATACAAATTAAGGCCACTGACTAACATTTACCACATTAAACAAAATGTGAGCTACATATCCTCCATTCTCCAAGTGTCTTTGATAAGGTCTAAAAATAAATCCCTGAAAATTTTTTTATTTCAAAATGGTTACTTAGTGCTTTAAAAAAGTGAAAAACATAAGTTGACCGGATTCACCTGCCCATTTCCTCCCATAGACCTACTGTGTGTAGATCTAGGCTATTTTTACTCGCCCGGAGTATTAAAGGTATTGGCTAACATTTACCACAGTTAAAAAAATCTGAGCCGCATGATTCCCCATGCTACCAGTGTCTTTGATGAGGTCTAAAAATGAAGCCCTGAAAAAATTGTGTGTCAAAATGATTATTTAGTGCTTTAAAAAAGTGAAAATCGTAAGTTGACCAGATTCACTTGCCCATTTCCTACCATAGACTTACTGTGTGTACACCTAGGTTAATAAAACTCGCCCCGAGTTTTATTGTTTATTCATGTATAACTTGCCATTGGCAGTGTAACTTTCCAAACTTTTGTATTCTAGGGTGTTTATTTGTCCATTTGAACACTACTATGTAGCTCAGATATCAAAGTTTGACAATTTTTTAAATTGAAGCTCCACAATGTTAGCCTATCACTTTAATTGTTTATCATTCATATCTTGCCAGTGGCAGCATAAATTTCCAAACTGTTGTATTCTAGGATGTTTATTTGTCCATTCAAACACTACTATGTTGCTCAGATAGCAAAGTTGAACATTTTTTTTTAAATTGAAGCTCCACAATGTTAGCCTATCACTTTAAGCATTATAAGCCTCTTTGTGACCCCCCCCCCCCCGAAAAAAAAAAAAAAAATCTGACACCAGTGATGAGAGTATTTCACAATGACACAAGGGTCACTAAGTAATAAAAATATATTCAGTGAAGCCGGTAGAAAATGATTAAATAAACAGGCCTACACATATTCAGCATGTACTTGTACATGTACGTTGCATTGGTGCTTGCATGATCATTACTTTTCACGTGTGTAGGCCTATACGATATGTGTCAAAATTTGCAGTCAAAACAGTCTAAAAATCCAATGGAATACATACAACTTCAGCTAAATACGCAAAGAATCATTTTCAGCCCTACATCAATATTATTATTAAATGATGATATTATGCATGAAAAACTTTATTCTTGAACTGGACTGCAGAAATAGCACAACATCTGCTGCAAAGTAATCAAACAGAAGCTGTACAGTCAAAATAAAGCACACATATTGACATGTTCAAAGGGAGCTTTTTTTAGCATGACCAGCCTAGCGTCAAGCATCAAATGACCCTCGCTACATTGTGCGTGGGTGATGATCTGTAAATTTTGCCATCAGACGTAGGAACATCTGTACCAATATATGCATGGCCTATGAGGTACGCTGGTCTGAAATTATGACTTATGGCCGGATGGTTCATTTTATTTCAGAGAGAGAGAAGCAAATGCTGCAAGGCAAGTTGTAATTGCAATCTGAGGCAAGCACATTTGGCAGAGATTTCTGAGAGGTGTGAAGTAAAAATCAATTTAGCAGGGAAGAATTCTGGCATGAAAGGCAAAAAGAAAATTAAACAGTTTTAATGCTCAGATGCAAAGTACTGAATACTGTATACGCTGAATATTTCACGGTGGTTTTATATTCGCGAATTTCGCGACTTACTGAACGTGAAAATTTTCACTTCCAGATATTTCTGTACAAAGTCAATGTAAATACAATAAAATTGCAAATAAACACAACAAAAAAGTAACTACCCCCTTTTTCATCATACCATAACTTTTTAACAAAACAAGTTTGTGCAAACTAATTTGGCAAGTGTGTTTCTACACTCATTGACTAACTTCTGTGAGAAAACGTGATTGATCCGTCAGGTCATGCATGAGTGAGCATACATTAAAGGTGAAAATACCACTTTTCAAAAGTCACAGGAGTCATCTCTCATGCCAAAATATTGATAAATAATGACATTTTTTGCTTTATATATAAAGTGTGCTCACTCAACCATGACATGGTTACAACCTCTTATTTTCATATAACATGTAAAGATACATTTTACTGAAAAATATCTGATTTCAATTTTTGCAATTAATTTGATGGATTTTACAATTTCTAAATTGAGAATGGGTAGAAATTTTCAAATTGAGCTCACCGAAGCGTAAAATATGCCAAAAGTAGTATAAGGGGATCAAACGATAGATGATTAACATAAATAGCAATTAATCATTCACCAGAAACAGAATTTGTCAAAATCCTGCATAAAAAATCCCCCAAAATGACCCTTGTGAGTTTTGAAAAGTGACTTTTTGCCTTTAATATGTGCTCACTCATGCATGCCTTGACGGATCAACCACATTTTCACACAGAATTTAGTCAATTAGTGCAGAAACACCCTTGCCAAATTATTTTGCTCACAAACGTGCGATTATAAAGTTATAGTATTTTGAAAAGGCGGTAGTTACTTATTTTGTTGTGTTTATATACACTCGCAAATTCCCCTTCTTGAAGCAAAATCGCGAAAATATATGGATGCGAAATATATGGCGTATAGTATCGGGTGGTAAATTCATGTTTCCTCACATCACATCCTCCTCTCTTGAATTTTTGTTCATATTTCCTTTATGATTACAGTACAATATTGACTTGTTTGAAGTATGATCAAGTGCACACAAAATTGAGTCGGAGGGATGACCATGCACTTGCCAAGCTAGATCATCATCCTTTCTTTGGACCTGACCTGACACT
>JZLH01S0165075.1:91452-107962 GCA_001188425.1 Eucidaris tribuloides
ATATCAAATATCATATCATATCAAATATATCATATCATATCATATCAAATATCATATCATATCAAATATATCATATCATATCAAATATCATATATCATATCAAATATCATATCATATCATATCATATCAAATATCATATCATATCATATCAAATATCATGTCTAGAGACATGATATTTGGCAAACGTTTAAAACTGAAAAGCCCATTGTGGGACTTATATGTATGACTTCTTAATACTTTGAATGTCCAATGTTAGCATCCTTAAATGGAGTTTACAAGAGCTATTTACAGTATGTAGTAATTGTCTAGAGACAAGAAATTTGGATACATATTGTTAGGAAAGTAGCCTATTAGCAGCACATACCAATACCATTTTTCACTCTTGAATAATCTTGCTTGTCCAACATTCGCCCCCTTGGGACTGTTCATGCAGTCTAAGATAACCAAATCCCATCAATCAATGTGTAATTTAAATTCTGAACGAGACATTAATATTCAAGCCCTCTCTACATCATACTATTACTGTTTCCAGTTTCAACAACCAGTATGTCCTTCTAAATGTAACATACATATAGGATATTCAAGCAGGATGAATTACACTAAGAGTATATTCACCATTATTCATCAGTCTGTTCAACCATTTGAATATGTTAAGTCTGTGCATTATGTAACGGTACAAGGTTTTATACAAAAAAGAACACGAAACCACAATTACCAGAATAATGACAATATGTGTTCAATGGGACATGGTTCCTGAATGACAACATTGAGTATTGTTACCTTTTAGCCAAATTGATTTTCAGATATACGCCCTTGCATCACGGACAAAAGAAATCAATATCACCATTGATCATTTTTGGACGGCTTGTCAATGCAGACACGGAACAGGTCTTTTTATGATGGGGAATTGTCTCTTCAAACTCATAGATAATACATCTACGATCGTTATGTGTATAATAATATGGAGTCAGTTAGTCTTCTCCAAATGTGTCTTGTGCAAGCAACTGCTCAGTGAACGGTAGGCTTTAACAGGACTTGTTGAGCAGGATTTTTTTTTGTTTTTTTTGGGGGGGGGGTCTTTGTTCTTGAATGGAAAAATTTCAGTTTTTTTGTACAGCGGAAGTTTAACACGTACAGACGTACTTGTTTATTTATAAATGCAACACTTACACTTGCACTCTTAATATACTTCAGTTCAGAATATTGTTATCTCACAATATTTTTCCTATTGTTATCTCACAATATCTTTCCTGGTTGTCAATGCTTTCACAACAATGCACTATTCATCCCACAGCATCACCATGATCGCTGTCATTAGGTACTATATTAATGGAAACTTACCACATAAAACTACCAGTATTCCTGCTCGAGATCACATTTATTTCAGCCATAAAAGGCACACATAATGTACTCCCAAGACATTTTAAGGTAGAACACAAATTGAATCTCAAAAAATATTCCAGACACCATTTCCATCAAACTATTGTTATTATCTCTAATTCATCTACTTCTTTTCTTAAAAGAAAATATGTAAATACCTCATAACTTTTAGTGCATCATAACATTACTTGTTTTATCACATTAAGCAGTATGTTTTAATTGAAGACACACAAATCAAATGTGATGTGGTTTTTACATGCATTATTCATCTTGATGACTAATGTTTGTGGTACATATGTATTTTTGTCTTCATTATTATGTTAGTCCTATGACAGTACTTTGAATTTTACTGTAATTAGCATGTACCAGCATCTGACATTGTGGTAATACATGTATGTGCTATTTTATGGCATTATATTTATATACATGTCAGTTTCAGAAATGAAAAAAAAATGTTAATTTCTGGATTCCATACCCAATAATTTATTTTTTTCATTTTTTTATTTAGTAAATTACAGTTAACAAAGTACACACACACACAAATGCACACAATATCATGAAAGCAAGTATATGTGTGGGAGGAGGGCAAAAGAAATTGTTGTTTCTTTTATCTCTTTGCCAGTTCTAATATATCTGGAAAATTTCTACTTTTGCACTGAGTAGAACCATAATCATATGTGTTTCTTGATTTATATTGTGAAACATAGGTAAACAAGTACTACATAGTTGTAAGAAAAACCAAGGAGCTTGTGTTTGAAGCTCCTTGGAAAAAGCCTCACTCTGCTGTGGTAATATAAGCATGTCAATTTTTCTTGTTTTCTTACAATTTAACAAGCTGATTGCCAATGTCTCATCCCATCACATTTTCCTTTACACCCGAACACATAATTCCCACAAAAAAACAATCTCAGGTTGTGACTGGTACACAATTTATGCAAACAATGTATATTTGTCCATTGATTATTATGTTATGATATAAGACGGCCACGGCACTATCGGCTAAGTGTTTTTCTGAATAAAGTTGTTATTTTGCCGTAAGGACATTTCCACTTCCTTAAAAAGTATGTTTGGAATTTTAAAAAAAGACTTAAAGAGGTCAAAACTTTGATGTGTCACTCCCAATCAATGAAAAATGTCCTGGAGGGTTTTCAGTGTGTACAGAACTAGCCTCATATTTACTTACCACTTTTGTATGTGTACATCCTCAAATAAGTTCAAGTTTCTGACTAGTCGTTAGCTCAGACATATTGTTGCCTGAGTGTATTTTCTGTATCACTGGCAAGATAAATTTGCAGGTAGTCTCACATCAACTCATCGTCTTATGTCCGGCAGAAGGACCTTAACAGTAAATTTTCTTTAATTTGAGAAATATTGCCTTATTTGAAATTTGCACTTATCAGATTGAAAGAATGATCTAACAATATCACACTACTTTGATTTCATGTGAAAAGAGCCAATGATTTTCAAGATAGAGGCAAAATAGTGTTAAGGCTCTTCTGCTGGGAACATATGCTTGGGCCCTTCGGCCGATCACACAACGTCGTAATACTTGATTGCAAACACAACCATATGTGCATATGTATAATCTTGCATGATTATTGTATAATTGACCTTTAATTCATTAGCTGTATATACTCAGTTCCTACAGTTGACTCTGCAATTTAACATTTACTGGTAGGAAATGGTAATTTTGGCCCTTCTGTTTGTAGGGTGTTCTTTCATGTATACTTTGTGGAAACTGACCAAATGGATCTTGACCAAATACAATAAACTTTAATTTCAAATCATCTGTGGCATTGAAGGTTAGTATACTATGATACAGTTACTCTTTTTATCTCATGAAATAAAATCCAAACTAAATACACAGGTACCATGAAATTATATTATTCTAAAATAGAATATTTTCACAAATGTATGATCTGTACTTTGAAAAGTAAATCAAATCATATCCTTTTGCAAGACAATTTCAAAAACTTCCAGCATCAATTTTGTGATCAATTCTGATAAAACAGGTGGGCAAAGTGTTTCTAATATTTCATTACATTTTCCCTGATAAACAGCACTGATTAATTCCTGAAAAAAAAATGCTACACAAACTTCAAACTGGCATGTGGTAGACAGTATCAACTGAGGGCACCAAAGTAACAAATTCTATTGACCATTACTTTTCTGCACTTTAATATACTCAATGCCCCACCTCACCAGGGTGCAATACTAACTTTGACAGTAGGGTTCAAAGGTCATGAATTTGAAAAAGAAATAAAAATTGTAGAGATTTTGTTACCATGGCAGGGTAGGGTGAGGGTAGTACACTATAGTACACATGCCATCATTTTTTCTTCTCAGAACTACAGTGTACTGCAAAATAAAAAAAATGTGCATGGGCAAGTTACAACATACATTGTACATGTATTGTATTCAGAGAAAGCACTCTTATTGTCACTTGTGTACTTCACTGAAATATCCAAAAATAAGCTTGTCATGCCAATACAATTCATTAAATAAATACAGATTTACGTAAATCTAACCTTTTGTGAAGCCTTTGGGGCTAAAAATTTATTTTCATGAAAATGAGGCTTTATAATTATTCAAACTGAATTAAAGGCAAGGTTCACCCCATCATCGAGTTGGTTTTAATAAAAGCAGAACAATGAGAGATATATAGTAATGAAAGTTTGGCAAAAATCCACCACAGAATAGCAGAGTTATGAGGTTTCAAAGTTTTAAATTTGTGACGTCACATGCGAGCAGCTCCTAATATGTCATGTAATATAAATTTCATAAATTGCCATTTTTTAATGGTTCATAACTGAATGTTTTTTTTTCATAGAAGCATAATTGAAATAATGTTTGTGATAATATATTGATTGCACAGGTAAAATCATTTTCAAATTTCTGAGAAAACTGCACTTTTATGGAATTTATATCCATGACATATGGCGAGCTGCTCGCAAGTGACGTCAGAAATTTAAAAGTTAACACTTCCATAATTTTGTTATTCTTTGGTGGATTTTTGCCAAACTTTCATTAAAATGTTTCTCTCATTGTTCTGCTTTTATTAAAACCAACTTAAAATCAGGGTGAACCTTGCCTTTAAGAGTTGAGCAGAAGTGGTGGTAGTATAAAAATCAAGAACACAATCTTGCAAAAATTAATCACAATATGGTGTCCGCTTATATTGCACTTACAATACTAAAAAGTTGTGATTTTAATTACAAACTTCCACATGAAAAATAGCTAAATTTTTCAATGCATTGTGAGTTTACTTCAAATTGGGTTTTAAAAGTAAATTAGCATGTAGGTGGACAAGTTCAATCAGCCCTCTATACTTCTAATAGCACAAAGCCATTGTTAAATTCAGAGATTATCCTATGGTACACCGACAGACCTGGATGGAATTCCGTAAACATATATTATTCACTATTTAGTATCATCGTTCTATGGAAGAAATCCAATTCCATACAGAGTCAGGGTACCATAAACCATGCCATTATTAGATTATGTGATTGACCTGATCAAAGGGCCCCGGGGAGGATTCAGCCTAAATAATGAGGGCAAAAATGAAGTGATTCTTGTCTGTGCAGATGCAATGTGACTGCTATCATTTGTATATTGACGAGCAAATATCTAAGGGAAAAAAGGGCAGATCCCCCTCCTTTTGTGGGTCCAATGTACATATTCTTTTCATAACAGGGAGGGGGCAACATATAAGTTGATAAATTTTATCAATTCATAGGGAAATCAACAATATTTTCTAGTTAATGCGTGTTTGTCATAAAGTATGCAGACTTTTCCAGTCTGCATTTTGTATTCATACATCCTTAGTGTACTTGTATAATTGTATGTGTGTA
Organism: Eucidaris tribuloides; assembly: GCA_001188425.1. Lineage (NCBI taxonomy): Eukaryota > Metazoa > Echinodermata > Echinoidea > Cidaroida > Cidaridae > Eucidaris > Eucidaris tribuloides. Next base: position 96,684 of record JZLH01S0165075.1, read on the forward strand.
TGCACGCGTTTTATGTGTGTTTGTATGTGTTCATGTATGTGTGTAAGTGTGCATGATTGTGATTGTGCGTGTGTGTGTGTGTGTGTGTGTGTGTGCTGCAACTTACTCTATTGTAATATTGTGAGAATCTCTCCCTCTCCCATTCAGCTAAAAATATATCATTTTCACACAGGCACCCATTTGACTGGGCAGTTAAACTACACCTGTTTTTTAAATTTTCATTTGGACTCCAGGTGTGGGTGGAACCATTTACCATTTTATCATTCTTTTTTTTTTGGGGGGGGGGGTAGGGGTCTTAATATGCCATGTTTTTCCCATCTCCAGCTGAGTTCATTTTTCCATTATTCTATCTTATCACAAAAGACCTGTCAAAGGCACTTGACTGAATCAGTTGTTCAGTTTTTAGATCCCAATTACTGTGGAGACCACTCTCAGATTGGGTCCAAAATCAGTTTTCGAAATAGATAATGAGCACAACCAAAAATACTCTTCCCTCACCAGTAGGGCAAATTTGATCCCAAACAAGAGACCACAAGAAGAATCCCCTCAGTAAATCCTTTATGTGCAGGTTGTGTATCCATTTTTGCTTCATACAAGAACCAGGAAATTATGAAAGGAGATTGGAAATCACTCGCTATGGGGTTAAAATCACATTGGGAGGTGGTCTTAACAAAATGATGTTTTTTTGGAGAAAGTGTTTTATCCACTCTGCAAACATTTCTGAAGTGGTTTGTTCTGTGTAAAGTTTGTTTACACCCAAAACATAGCTGTGTGTATGTACTGGCACACAGGTTCCCTTTTCTTGATGGAAGCTTATGATTTACGTTAAAAATATGACACACACATTTCTTTATAAACTATAAAGATTAAGTGAACCATCAATGTACAATGCTACCATTTTTTTTCATTTGAACTGTAATCAATGTTTTAATTTTACTACTTTCAGCATTAACTTCAACCCTTCATTTTAGTCAAATAAAATAAAGCAAAGCTAATATTACAAAATTATATAAGAGTGGAATGATAACAATAACCCAGATTAAATGCTACACCCGTATACTTAAAGATATCTGTGATATTTAAACTTAAGCTAAATGTACTTTCATTAAGCCTACATGAATGTGTTCATGTGCTTCTACAAGATCTGTAATTTCCTAATCTGTGCTTATCTACTGTATGGAATACCAATGAAATTGGATACTTCTCTAAATGTCTAGATGTAAAGTAACATACAAATGCCACTTCAAGAAAGAGATAATAAATTGAATGCTCAAACAAGAGATGTCAGTTGGTGATAAATTACACAATCTAACAGAGATATGAAGTTCCCATCTGGTAATGGTAACGTTAGTACCCCTGTGCATTGTGGGGGCCCCTGAAATGATGCGACTTGTACTTGGTGGACCCCTATTGTTTATATAAACTTGATTAGCATATACGCCAGTTATAAACATGCTGCCACGCCTGAGAGACGGTGCGCTGTCGTATTCTAAATGGCATCCCATAAAGTGACTAAAAAGGGGGGGGGGGAGGGCTCTTCACAGTTTGACGCTAATGCGTGATGTTCATTTTAGTGTCGGTGTAGAGACAAATTTTTGTGGGTGTGTGTGGATAGATATCGAGAAATAAATTTTTCACTTTGGTAGTACAGCATGTCAACATGCAGAAGACAGCTTTGGCTGTTGATTCCAGAATAAAGGTCTGACAGTCAGACTAGTTAATTATATGTATGTCAACATGCAAAATATTGTATGATACGATTGGAAAATCTAGATGTAGCAAACTGCATTACTTAACTAACAAAGAAAAGGACTCCAAAAATTAAAATGGGATTTTAACCCGTTGGAGACTAAGTAGGCCTACACGTTAACTCGTCTTGGCGTCTATGCGTGTTATAATTAAGTCAAATCGTCTCCAATGGGTTAAGGCAAGTATACAAAATAAAAAAATGTAATATGACTGTTAGTTTTCTATTGTACATTCATTTAAGTATGTCAACATAAAGCGAACAAAACATCACTACCTGAACATTAATGTTGATGCAAAGCATGTCCACAACATCCCTAGTTCATTTACAAGTTTAACAGACTCAGATACAAGATGAATTATGCTATTTGGTTTGCAGGTAGAGAGGTTGTAGGCTTGCCCAGTCTCATAGGAGGTTATACACATCTGAATCACCCAACTCGTGGACCAGCTAATTTGAAATATGCCCTTGATGTAAAGGTTGTGTAGATGCTCCTACAGTACTTGCAAAATACATCACCTTTGCATTGTGAGATAAAAGGGGTGAATCATCGATTCAAGGACAACGTCATTTCTGAGTGTGTGTGATAAACATAATGTAACAACATGTAGATGTCATGGGGTCAAAAAGGTCTACTGACTACTGATACAGTTTTGAGATTCAAATTGTAATTCACATGAAGAGAACAGCCTAAAATTCTACTTATTCATCAATTATGTCATTTCATGACACTTTCTAAATGCTGGATAGACTTTTATACAGAATACACCACTTCCCATGTCAAACCTGGTTTTTGTATAGTTTTCTCACTGACAATGTTCTTTTTTGCAGCATAATATGATTTATTATCATTGTTTATATTATTATTATTATTATTATTATTATTATTATCATTATTAATTATTATTGTCATTAGTATATTATTACACTCTACAAAAGGACACTATCGTTCATCACACATCAAATGATACATCACACCTTAATTATCCACATCTTCATCATAATTTACTACCTACATGTATGAAGTATGTCCAGTTCACTAAATTTTGCAATAGGCCCATTCCCCAGTCAGGTAATGTCCCCATCCATATAAATGTTATTCAGTGAAAACTCAGCATGAACCTGACTGCTCCATTTCATCTGGGAAAACTTTATTGCTCTGTTTACATATTTGGCATGGACAGAATTCAGCGTTCATGAACATATGCCAAATATGTAAACATATAAAACTTCAACTGACCTCAAGCAATCCCTTTCACCTCGTCTAAATTCACTAGATCCATGGAAACCATACCACACACTACCACACACATACATTCACACTAATGTGATTTACACATGGACAGCTATTTTGTTGCTTATCAAAGTTACATGAATCAGAAAAAAGGTTTAAGTTGACAACAGAATTTATCATCTTGTGCATTCCTGTTTTCCATTGAGCAGTACTAGTACAGTGTTGAGCTTTTACTGTACATATATGTGCATATACATCCCGAGATGAGCATTTCATCAGCACTCAAAGGTACCAGTCTTTCATATCTTGATGATTTATGAGAGTAAGAACATCTGAATAATGAATGGAATACCATGAATTGAAATTATTTATTCATAGACCTATGCCAGCAATTTACAACCACAATATTAATCACGTTTTATCCAAATAAAATTGACTTGTGAATGTACTTGCATAAATAACTGCAGCCTGTGTAGCATCATGCAGTGTATGACCCATACTGTTTTGCACTTTTTTTAAAACACCTGGCACAAGAAGACTAGCCTTGGATCAACGACAGTGTATATGCAGGTATTCCTCTTAGCATAGGAGTGGGGGGGGGTGGGAGAGATCTTTAATTTACCACGTCTCTGACAGTGAACCCGAAAATGAGCAGTGCGGTAATTACCCGCCGTCCCCCTGCCCACCTCCACACAGCCTACAAGGCTGCTGCTTCAACAGTTAGAAAATATAATTTTAGCAATGGGAGTGCCGAGAGGTGTAAGGGGGAGGGGGTGTTGTGGGGAGGGATCTATAATGTTACGGTCGCGGCTCAATGTCGTTGACGTGTGAACAAAATACAGTGCCCTATTACCCCGTCCTCCCCCGTCGACCCCACCTCCAACACAGCCTAAAGCTCTGCTTCAACAGTTAACAAATATAAGCGCCCAACGGGGTGGGTGAGCAGGGTATCAGACCCCACCCCACACCCCCCAGTACTACACACCACTACACACAATGCGATTGAGTGCCCACATGGTGTGGCTGAGGTAGTATGGAGCCTAGGCTAGAAGCATGTTTATCTCAACTTTCTCAAGTTCAGTTTAGATAAGGGCATATGTTTATTGCTTCCGTAAACAGTCTGGGATTTATGATAAAGTGTTGTGTGCTATATTTCCTCCCAGAGACGATAAGAAGCAATTACAACTACAAAATGGGACGTCTTCAGAATGCAATCAACATTCTGCTATCTGAATTAGTGTAGTTTAACATTTCCCTTTCTAATAATTCATAAACCTTTAATATTGTGAAGAATCACCAAAAACCTCTTGAAAATTGTTGTGTACATGTGTAAGCATTTAATTAATGATTTATTCCAAGAAATTCAACATTTCACAAATCTGTTCATGTGCATTCCTTCTTGTGAGGTTTGAATCTTAAAACTTGAATTACAAGAGTGTACATTTAAGGGTGGGACACTGTGGATGTAATGCATTGTCACTGAAATGTTTCATAACGAAATCCAACTTGCTGTAGGAAAAAAATCCCATTGATCTAGGAGTTCAGTTTGAAAACATGAAAATGGCTGTCAGATCAGTTAACAATTTAATTCCGAGTGGATAGAAGATGCATTGGATCAGTGACTGTTCAATTAATTCACTCAAGGCTGCCATATCTTTCAACGTCACAATTTTCTCAGTGCGGTTTTTGAAACCCATATGGTAATCTCCCAGCTTTACTTATTGACATTGAAAATTAATATTTACGGACCAAGTTCTGAGTAATGTACTGGCTGTGACTCAACAGGTTAATCATAGGATTTTTTGTTAAAAAAGACAATGACATTTCTTTTCATTGACTCACATCTCACAGTAACCAAAATGTGAAGCAAGCATGTGTTGTACTTGTAAATTTGAGCAAACACTATGTGTGCACTTGCATAAGACTTTAACTGCATGTGCATGAAGTCACAAGATTTGGGAGAGTCTTCTGAACAGTGCAGACAGTGCAAAGAGAGGATGATGGTCAAAGTTTCTGTCCAAGATACATGTATTTGTAGGGAGTAGGGAAATATTCATGTATGATCCTTCTTGTTCATGAAAAATACTTGTATACATATAAATGATTACTGATGAAAAAACTACAGTTGTTTATTTGTGTGAAAGGACCCACATTCAAATCAAATTTTTGATTGCTCTTTAAAAAAATAAATATTTTTTTATATTTTTTTATTTTTTTATTTTTTATTTTTTTTGGGGGGGGGGGCGGGCTTTTTACATATTGATAACGGTTCATTAAAAATCTGATATGTCCACATTTCATGCACAATTTGGACTTATTGCAGTTATTTTTAATAGTATCCCAATATCAGCTTAAATATAACTACTTGGGTATTTTGGATGATGTCCAAGATGTTCTCTAAAATTCTATTAATTCATTATATAAACATGACCGGTATTTGAAACTGAACCAATCTAAAGATATTACAATAAAATAATTTTTTTGTTGGCATGTGTCCATTAACTTTGTTCTTGACAAAGTTCAGAATGCTACTTCTGCCAACATTTGAACTCTTGTCTACGTACTTGTCGTTACACCCAATATGAGTATTAGTATGAGTTTGATTAACCCCTCCAGTATCAAAATTAAGCAAAACTCGCAGGGGCATGATAATCGTGTAGGATTTCTATCTTTAACACCCTGTCTGATTGACGACATGACTGTTATTTCTGAGAATTGATATACGATGCCCTAAACCATAATCGAGTAGTAGTAATGCAAAATATGTAGATTAAGTCACGATCATGCATAAAATATGGGACCGAAAGGTGTAATTAGTAGACACACACTGTTATTGATCTACTATGCACTTTCTCTGAGATACGAACAAGTCAATAATTAACGACTAATTACTGTAGGGCTCAAGCTCAGGGTCGAGATGCTGTCATCTGTTTGCTTGGTCAGGAAACTGATATATGTGACATAGATGTTCGGAGACAGTGGAAAGGAAGAAAGGAAGATGACGGAGTGTAAGGGATGCAGGATGCGGGATGGGGGATGCGGAGGTGGGGAGGCCGGCTGGCATCCCTGATAATCCTGTGATGGAGGATGAGTAATAGTGGTGGAGTTCCTGACGCGATGCATAATAGATGGGAAAGTAGTCACAGTAGTGATAGTAGTCTCCAGCTCTCCGTCTCATATTGTTGTTGTTGTTGTTGTTGTTGTAGTGGGTGATACATGTGTACTACATATGGACATAGGGAGCTATGGTTTGTGGCTTGAAAAACCAGAAGGCAAAGAGCAGTTGACCAATTTACATACAGTACTAAGTACAGTTACAGTACAAGTACATACCAGATTTTAATATCTTGTGTACATTTACATTCATTACTAGTCTGATAATTATCTTCCTGAATGTGAACTTTTATTTTGTTCATTGATAAATTTTATATTTTACATTTAATCCTGGCTGGAAAATAAAACAAAAGTGTTTCTTTACATAACATGAAGAATTTCAATTTTAGAAGCTAACCAATCTCAAATCTTTTTGCATGATGTGAAAAATTACTGGTTCAAATTACACTGGACATTTAAGTTAATCTTGAAATGCTTTAATGAATACTAATGACAGAATGGAAATTACTGTTGAATTCTCACATGAGTGATTTATCCTGTGGAGTAATATTGGAACACGTTTACAAATTTGTAAGTTTGCAGTACAACAGAGCACCCTCAGCACTGACTTAAAATTAGCAGAGCAATTTGATCTAATTCTCAGAATTAGAGATCAGCCAGAATATGAATTTAATCACAGTAATATGTCATTGCTCAGTGCATATTACCACGCACCACACATGTATGCTGCACGAATAAATACTTGGGGCACAGTGTGCCGTTGCTGTTGGTAAGCTGAGGTTATCTCAGGCAATGAATGATTTTTATATAAATATTTTCATGATTATAAGCAACACCCACCACGACAAGTACACAAATAAACAAACAAAATACTGAAATAAATAAATGAATAAATAGATAAATGAATACATAAATAAATATAAAAACAAATCAATAAATAAATAGACCATGAAAGTGTCCACTTTATAGAGTTGTACCAAGGTGTGCATCTTTAAAGGGAAATGGCAAGATTGGAAGTAGTCCTCAGTTTACGACACAATACTCTGAAGAATCAAGTAACTAGGTTACTGTTCAAAGTATCTCCTGCAAAAATTTCATAGTCATATATATATTTCATCTTTGTTTGTACAATTATTCTCAGACTAGAAATTTGGTGTGTCCATAGGACACGGATGCCCCCATTTAACGCGATCAGTAAGCATTTCTTATTGAGTAATCATGTGGAAAGCAATCTGCATGAGCTGTGACCTTTGACCTTTGACCTGCGGACTCCGAATTCAAACTTGACCTGTATGTTAGTGTGTTCTTGACATACCAAAATTTTTTGAAATCCGTCAAATATTTTTTAAGTTATTGTGTGGAAACCAATTCACATATATAATGAGCTGACCTTTGACCTTTGACCAGTGGACTCCGAATTCGAGCTTGACCTGTATTTTAGTATGATCTACCTAAACACCAAAAATCTTTAAAATCTGTCAAATATTTTTCAAGTTATCGTGCGGAAAACAATTAGGGGGACGGACGGACAGGTGCAACGCTTAATGCCCCCTCAAGACTTCATTGGCGGGGACATAAAAATGCTGTGATAGTGAAATCTGTTGTGTAGCTTTCTATTAAATCATTTTCTATCAGGGCATGAGATCAATTCGATACTGGTAAATTAATGTTTGTTCTCTTCCTGTAAACAAATTCAAGACAAATCTTTCCAACCTAAATACACATTCTCGCCTGAGCATACGTTTTAACTCATTTGGTTCTTCAGGGATTTTTTTAATTTCTCCCAATCAAGTCACAACCCTTTAAGCCACTAATAATACTGTATGATGGAAAGTTTGTGAAGATGGAAACTGTATCTACCTGTACAAACATGGACTATGGACACCACACCATGACTGTTATCATAATAATCAATTCATTTTTTTTTATCCAGAACTATTACCAGTAGTCAGACTTAATGGAAAACTAGGAAGCAGTCATTAATCATTTGCAGTGACCAGCTGGCATTTTGATTAATTTTTATTTTAGAATAAATATCAAAACCCACACTGTAGCAAGCAATAATGTATACAGTCATGGATAATTTAATTCTACGGCAAGTTCCAATGATTTAGAATTATAGTATCTGAAAGTGGCCTGTATCAACTGAAATGGTTAAGAATGTATTTTCAGTAATTCATTTTTTTTCCAATGGGGTGCATTTCATTTGGTAAGATTGGACAATTGGTGCATATTACTTTAATACATGGCAGATTTGATGTGGAGGAACAAAGACACATTGACACACACTCTTCACACAAACAGCAATTGAATACTTACAGTCTTACACAAGCCTAAAGTCTGTCTCACTGTATCCACAGATAACAAGACCCCTGAAAGTAGAATAAATGGAAGAGAAAAAAATTGTAGACTTAAAATCTTTGCCCCAATAAGTCCTGCTTTCAAATTACTCCTGAAAGTTTAATAAAATAGAAATAAAAATGAAAGGTAGAGTCCCCTTCCCTCATAAAAACAAATGTAGAAGTATCTGCCCCCTCCCCCCCCCCAAAAAAAAAACTGACACAGATCTATATATATGGAAATGACTTTGAATTTTGTACAGCAGTAATTTAAAACCATAACTACATACCAAACTGATAAGATTAAAAATGCTTATCAATATCATTATGGAAAAATCAATCTGAGATAAGATAAATTTTCAGACTTCAGGTAGGTAGTAAATTATGAAGGGCATGGAAGCCATTTTACCATTGTTCCACTCCAGACCCCCCCCCCCTCCAAAAAAATACTTGGAAATATTTCAGTACCCATCTATGGCTGCGATGGGAGAAGTTCATGGTATGAAAATAAATCATCTACATGCAGTCCAGATGATCTCTGATGATCATCCGATGTGCTATGCATATTACTTTTCTCTACTTTTCTAAAAGGCATACTACACATACATGTACATGTAATGCACATACAGAACAAGTACAGATGACATGAAACAGGAACACATGAATCATCTTCAGTTCCACTAATTGAAAATGTGCCATTTGGGGACTGATCTTGATAGTCCCAAGTATCCATTTCATTCCCAATGTGCTCGTAAATGACTCTACACTTATTGCCAGCATATAATTGCTATGTCATGAAAGAACATGACAATCAACATTTGGATTGTGGAAATCTAACTGAAATATATGTACACCAAACTAATGGTAAAGAAATCATCCCTACACTTACCAGTACATCAACATTTATGTAATCAAATAGCATCTAGGATTGGAATAAGTGGTTCCAAGCAGCCTAGACAAATGTAATTTACAAGGCATTTAAATGTGTTCATGCATAACACATCTTGCCAATTTTTGCCTACAGATAACCCGTACGCATTTACACGTAGTATGAACTCGCAGTACACCTTGCATCTGTAGAACAGTATTCATGCGTCGTTCGTGCATTCATTGACATGTCTCTGGGAAAACACAGGATGTTTGCAACGCGAGATCGCATACACAATGAGTTCAAATGTACGTATCCATGCATCAAACTCTGCAAGATCTGATTTTGAACTTCACCTGTCTTCAGAGTTTCTTGAATTACACTGTAGTATGCCTAGATAGGATGGCTGCAGTGATTTCTATCACCATGGCAGTGTGCCAGATTGAAATGCAGGATGCATCCTCATTGTTAGTTTTTCGTAGGAGTGAGACATTATTATTATTACTATTATTATCATCACTATTATTGTTACCATTCTTATGGGGGAAAATACCTTTGAAGTGGTTTCTTCCCTCAATAAGAGGGAGAGAGTAGAGATCTCACTGAAGTCAGAACAATCCAACATAAATATCTCTATACAAATTATTATCGTCGTCGTTGTTTATTAGCATTGTAATAATCATCATCATCATCATCATCATCATCATCATCATCATCATTATTATTATTATTATTACTATAACCATTATTATTATTACTCTTTTATTATTAAATTTTTTGTGTCTTTTTTATCGTTTATTACCACCATCTCATCATTACTACAAAATATAAAAGAGCAAAAAAAAACTGAATTGCATTCATTTGGCTACAGTACATAGAACAAGTTGTTAATAGAATTATAAAATTTCCAAGTACATTTGTGAATTTGGGCTTGGGGGTAATAATGATTGTTAAGTATAGTACAGTTGTTCTACAGGGGCATCAGCAATCTTTAACTTGACCACCCTTAACCCGTTGCCTCCGAGATTTTGAAAAACCCATAGAGTTAACACAGGGCAGATCCGGTTCCCGTAGCCAACGGGTTAAAGACAGTTTTACTTCTAAACTTGATTTCTTGGCTCAGATCTGCTATTAAATGTGATAGGATGTTGACATGAGAACAATGGAATTGTGTCATTTTTTGTTTGTAATGATACACTCATTTTCTACTTACATGTACATTACATCATAAACTCCTTGTAATAACAGTGTATGCCTATTGTGTTTCAGTTTTGAAAAGTACAATATGTGGGATGTATTTTAGGTTCATCAACATTGGCGTATACCATCACGTCAAGTGTCAGTTTCGCTATTAATAATTCAACTGGAAGTGGTATTACAATGAATAATCTATTCGGAAAATAGTCCTAATGAGTATCGAGGTACAACATAAAAAACAAAGACCCACCTCCACCTATACCACGCAGTCAAGAGCAAAGATATCTCTATAACGGATGCAAAGTAAATGAACACACAAAAGTCCACGCTCCACAATAAAATGTCATACAATGTGAAATTATGTCGCTAACCTTCATTTGGCTGTTATTTTGGCAGCCACAAATTTAGATGATCCCTTTATATTAACCCGTTGGAAACGATTTGATTTCATTATAACACACATTTTTCACAGACCCCAATACGAGTTAACTCGTACTTAGTCTCCAACGGGTCAACTATGACACAAAATCTTTCATGACAGCTACAGTTTACGTAATCAGAATGAGAAGGATTTGCACATGGTCCCTTCAAAGTCTTGGACTGGACAGCAAGCCATTGACTGACTGTAAAATAAAAAAATCCCACTGTAAAAAAATTCCTAATTTGCATCTTGGGATGTAAGCCCTTGACAAGGAAGTGTAAAATATTAGTGGGGTTTCTATCCGCCCACTTCTTGGTTGCCACACTCTAGTTTTGGTCTTTGGAATGCAAGGAGCGGGG
>JZLH01S0165075.1:113213-132400 GCA_001188425.1 Eucidaris tribuloides
ACTAGTGATATTGACATTGTTTGTTTTAGAATGAGTGAACGTTTGACTACAAGATTTTCACAGGAGAAGCCTTGCATAGTTTACTTGATTCTAGAGTAGTATCAGCCCAAGTTGAGGACTACCCCCAATCATGTCATTTACCTTTAAGTTGTATCAACATTAACATTACATGATATGAAAAATATTGCAGTTTATTACTTCACAGTCTCATTCCAACATTTTTTTTTTAAGTCGACTCTCTTACGAGAGACAGCGATGTTAATCACGCATGAAAAAAAATATTGCTTTCTTATAGGGAGACACAATACGGCAAGTTTTGGAAAGGGGGCCTCTAGGCCGGCCTAATATTTGGTGTAAATGCACAAAATTGCGGACCTCGGGCCTCCAATTTAGGCCGGCCCGAGGCCGGCCTCGGGCCGGCCTAAATTGGAGGCCTGAGGTCTGCAATTTTTGGTGTAAATCGGGCCTATGTCCAGTCTCTGAACAAGTGCTCATCCCAGAGTCTTGAGTAGACTAGTTACAAGAACATTTTATTTCAACCTTTCTTACTTGAATTTAACTCAATTTTCATAAATTCTTGATTTTCAACCATACGGGTCTATGGCATGAAACAAAACATACCAAACTTGTGTTCTTGTGACTGAAGATCCCACAAAAAAAAACAGGATTTCCCATGGAAACCAGGCAGTTTTATGTAACTGTGAGAAACATGCATACATGTAGGCTCTCTGAAACTGCAAGTGCATGGGGCTCGTCTCTGTAGAATCACAAAACTCAGAATCATGAAATAAAGTGGGAAATAAACAAGTTTAAGTGACGGTACTTCACCATTTGCAGAGAATTTCAGATATTGTGCTTTGATTTCCATTGTGCCTTTTCCATGAATAAATTTTGCTTAATTGCTTGAACATTTCAATATCACACAGAAATTAGACTCAATAGCATTGACATACTGTACGGCACAACATTATTGAACCAGGTCGACCCCCCCCCCCCCCAAAAAAAAATAAACAAGTTAGTAAACAGTTATATTTACAGTATGGTTATTTCCCAAAGTAATTGCTCATGTTTATTTTATCTGATAGACTATTTTCTTGTGAGTAGAATGACACCAAGATCATTTTGGTTGGGTACTTTCCATTTAGGGTCGTTTATGTGAATTGTGAACCAATGTAAATTTGGTACGCACGTGCCAGTTTATGTTTTATTTCTATGGGACTGCATCAATACAATAGGACACCTCATTACCGCTTTATCGCTATAAAAGCTGAAATACATGTACAATGTTTTGCAAAACTGCTTCTAAAATGAAAATTACTGAATGGAAATTGATGATATATTAAAGTGTTGTACATGTATTGCTCAGAAAAAAACACGCTATCACATGAATGGGAAAAATAGTAATATTTTTTGGTAATAATGAAGTGAACAAAACAAAATCACCTTATTTGATAAATTCAGTGTACAGTTTTTTTCTGGGCCACACTGTATAAAGATGTTTCATTAGTTTTACCCACATAAAAACAGCAAAGTCAAGAAGTGGAGAACCCTTTTACTGTAAGTGAAACATGATCTTGTCATTTTGGTTTGGTGCTACTTTTATTCTAAACCATTAAAACCAAGCTTAAACTAACTGGTAGGTCATAATCTTTAATAACAGGTACTTCAAAAGAAAGAACAATGACACAGTGATTAAACTTTGCCAGAACAGGCAGCATCTACAATGTATGATTTATATGTGGTGTGCCAGATAAATGATGCTCGAATTTTAATAAGCTCGTTATTGATTATGTCAAGATTGAATTAATGACAGCTTAGCTGTCAAATTGTTGACATTTTATCCCACAGATACAACCTGTTGATGATTTATGACAGGGTGTTAAAAACTTGATGATTTATGACAGGGTTGTCAGAAGAGATGACAAGTGGTATCATATTTCCCTTCATGATCCCACGGTCTACATAATACACGAGAATGTAATGAAGCCTACATGGACCTAATGTAGCCTGTAATCAGTTCTCTTCAAACAAATGAATATATATGCTAATTAATGCAACATAATAAACGTCAGGAATAGATAAGCTAAGCCCTTGTGCAATCAAAAATCAATTACAGGGATTGTCTAGGGTCTTGGACCATATCATTTAATAATGTTTACTTTGATGAGTGACACCATGCTCACTACATGAACATGCTGCTAAGAAGCTGCTTAGAATGCATAAGATAAGATTACATTAGGCCTACATTTCGTTTTTTCTTTTTTTTTTGGGGGGGGGGGGGGTTGACATGAATCATAACCCAAAAGGTCTTTTTCCCATTCTAGTTGGCTTATATTTTGGAAATGTATTTTTGGTAAATCTGACTGAACAATACAATGCAAGGGGATTGTACATCCTACAGTGGATGTTAAATCATTTATTATTAATATATATATATTTTTTTTTTTTTTAGGGGGGGGGGGGATTACAACTGAAAACGGCACCCTAAATCTACCCATAATCTCATCCTTACTTCTATCCTTAATTATAACCATGATCCTAGCCATGGCCCTAAATTTCCCATACAACACAATTTAGTATTCAAATGCCAACTGTCATTCAAACTGTCAATTCTGTCTTGAGTATTTTAGGAAAAACACATTGTTCAAAGAAATTGGTGTATCTTTTCTTGTGGTATCACTAGATATTTGCAGCAAAGAAATTTTAAATGGATTAATATTATAATCTATATTATATTATATTATATTATATTATATTATATTATATTATATTATATTATATTATATTATATCATATTATATTATATTATATTATATTACAGTATAAATTACATACTAGTTAGTAATAACATTACTTACCAAGATCACATATTTTGTTTCAATTTTTATGCACATCATATACTGTCAAAGAGGAAAGAATAGACAATGTGGTGATTATAGAAGATACATGTTAAAATTATATACCAGCATACCACATCACATTATACGTGTACAAATGTACAAATGCAAGATGCACTTTAATTCTAGGTCAAACTCATAATTAGCATCATCTTCACACATCTAGGTCAGACACATCTAGGGGGAAAATGACTAATATTGAATGAGGATGCATGATCACAAAGATGCACAGGGTTGAGAAAAGTTTTGTTTTTCATTTCTTGTTTGCTTGCGGGAAATAATATTGCAAAGTACTAGGGCACTTGATGGGTAGCTGAAGCAGCAATATTAGGCTCACTCTCAGACCCTGTGGTGTTTTTGCATTAATACAAATCTTCAGAGTGACAACCATAACTATGAGAGTACAAGCAACTGGGTATATAGGCCTACAGTATATCTAATTCAAAGCCTGCACACAGCTTTTAACCCTACCCCCTTTAAATAACCAATATTTTTCTTTAAACATCCAGATAATAGTTTCAAAACTTCAAGTTCAATGCTCTGAAGTGCTATCAATTTTATAATATACAGTATACTGGTACTACGCATACATATAGGCCTACACAAACTTCATGTATCACATACAACTACTAGGTACATGTACTACTACAATGTATTACTACTACTACTACAACTACTACTACTACTACTACTACTACTACTACAACTACTACTACTACTTACTGATGCTGACTATAACTACCAGTACTACAACTTCTACTAGTAAAACTACACGTTTAATACTTCTGCTTTTATTGCTATTAATAACAACAACACTAACAACAGAATTAAATTTTTGGCTGCCTTGCATGCTCATGTTGTATTTCATGTACAATGTACAAAGCAGCTGGATAGCATGTATGTTAGCAGTGCAAATTAGAAGTGATCCCACACAACTGCAACATTTGACTTACACCAGCAGAGGTTGCTGACTGGACTGCCAGGAGCTACAGGCCTAACATACATTTCTTATGGAAATGAATTCTGCTCAATAAGTATCTGAGGGTCTGAATCATTTTATGAATTTTTTTTTTACACCACACAAACCTTGAAGCAAACTACTCAACCAAATACTCAATATGGAGCACTATGTGATGACATAATTTCTTCTACTACATCTTCCTCTGAGGGTAATTTACAAACAAGTGCACATTTCTGCCCCCATTTAGACATTAAAGACACTATATAACACTGTGGAAGACACATTCAAAAAATTGTTGAACTTTGCTATCTGACATATCTGACAGTGTTTGAATGGACAAATAAACACCTTAGAACACAAAAGTTTGGACAGTTATGCTGTCATTAGTACAATATGTGCAATAAAATGGCACCATTAATTTCCTATCGGGCCGCATAGCGAAATTTCTGCACACTAGCAGTCATATGGGGGAAACTGAAATTGGTCTCTTCAAGATTTTACCTTTTTAAAGCATTACAGATCGTCTTAACTGCAATTTTTTCAGGGCTTCATTTTAGACCATGTCAGAGACATGTAGCATGGAATCATGCAGCTCAGATTTTTTAAACTTGGAAACTGTCTTACAGGCCTTTAAATACTGTAGTCTGTTTTGTTCAGAATATATTGAATGTCTTTTTTTGGAGGACTATGTGAAAACATAATTTTCACTTTGGGGTAGGCTTTATTAAACGATGCCATTATTAAATAACAGTATCATGTGTGACAACACTTCTACAAACCGGATGCATGATGAAATAAAAGTATTTACCGCTTAAATTACTAGCACCCACTGATAACAATTAAATACATGGTTATTCCATCTTTTGGGACATGTTAAATGCAAATTAAATACGAAATAGGGTCATAACTTCGATTTCTGAGAGTACCCAATCTAGCCTTAAATAATTGGTTCAATCCAAACTCCATTAACTCTCATGCTTAGAAGATAAAAAAGTGACTCTCAAAAGACTAATATAAGCTGTTCATTGAAGGATCTCAAGGTCCCAGTTTAAAACTAACTTATTGCACAATTTCTTTCCTACAGGTAACGACTGTATTCAAACAGAATGAATGACTGAATAAAAGTAATAAATGAGTAATAAATACATAGATAAATAAATAAATAAATAAATAAATAAATAAACAAATAAATAAGTAAATAAATAAATAAATAAATAAATAAATAAATAAGTAAATAAATAGAAAATAAATGTGTTTTTATTTGTGTTCTCTTCTTGATTATTAAACCCCCCCCCCTAAAAAAAAAAAAAAAAAACTAAATAATAATAAATAAATAAATAAAAAAATAAAAATAAATAAATGAGGGAAATCCACCTTTTTACAGGAGGAAGGCCTTTTGAGTTAAAGCACACCAAGCCTCTACAAAGGTGACACAAAATTCCAAGGAGTGAAATATGACATACTGTAGCCTACATGTTCATCCATTGTGCATTCTGTTCACATATTTCTTATTCTTATCCATACAATGAAAAATACCTTACATATCACCTGATTTTCATGTCATTTTAAACTTTTTATCACAATTACATGTTTATAATAACCAGTACACAGGGAGAAAAGGATAATGCTGATCGATGGCACATTGAACATCAGCACCTCTGGGCTTATTGCATTTGTATGCACCACACACTCACTGTGAACCTTACCCGCGATTGTTACGGTATTTATGCACGTTGGGCATGCGTTGGTTAGTGCCCGGGACGTGTACAGTTCAAATTTAGAATGGTTTAAACATACATAATGCATCAACACAATCACGTTGGCAAAGAGCAGAAACGGAGTTCCTCTGAGAGATGCACAGTACATGGAGGACAACGCTGATCTCGCTTTAGCTTTTCATTAACAGAGATGCAGCAATTATGTAAATGTAGCATTGAGATTATGCAGTTTGTGAAAACTGAAAAGCAAGTACTGCAATACATAGGTTTTGCCAAAACACTAGTGTACAAGTTAGTTGATATAAATGGTTCTAATACAATTTAACTGAAACTACATGTACTACCATGTATGACATTTTGATTTAATTATCTTTCTGTTCATGATGTCCAGTCTACAAATAATTTCCTTTCAAAAAAATGCACATACGCTGTACAGTTACAGTATATTGCATGAGTGTGGTTAGGAGATGATTTTAAACAATCATTGCATTTCACTACTGTGTAAATGTCATCCTCTGTTATTGCAATGGTTAATTGTTGGTGACTCATTTAATGTATCATCAATAAGTGAAACAACTTTATTGGCTGAGTTAACAGCACAGCAGTTTCAACATTTGAAATAAAATAAAATCATGGAATGAAATTTAAATCATTTAAAGCTGTAAAACATACTAAAATGCTTACTTAATTCTGGGGGTGTAATTATAAACCATTGACTGGAGTCTAAACATGTAAATTATGCTTGCACAAGACAGTTCAAATGCACCGCTAAGTTTCTCAGGCTCCAGTTTGCCTGAACTTTGACTTGGGATTTATCCTCTACATAACAACACTAATGAAGCAATAAAAGCAGTCAACGAGAATAACTGAAAATAATATATCTGTACAGTAGCTCCACCCAGTGTGTAATAATTTAATTTCTAAGAATATCACAATGGTTAGACATACTGGCTGCAAAATCTCTAGTGTTTCCCATGTACCATTATGGCACTTATCTGTAACATTTATCAACGTGAAGAGAAAACTGTAATTATAAGTGCAAGCCTGGAGCAAGTATTTTTTTTACGACCAATTACTTCTGTCTTCTCGTTCAAGGAGAAAATTTATCCTTGAATGTACATTTGACCTGCACTGCTAGGATGCTGGACATGTTGTCTCTCCCTCATGGTTAAACTAGTATTTAATATGTCTGACTTTTGTAATATATTGCAGCAGTACATCTTTTTTTTTTTGATTTCTGAATGAGTCTGTATATCCCTCATTTTAAAGGTAGTGAATCTCATTTGCACCTCACCCGCAGGACAGTAAAACATCACTTATGTCTGTAGGATGTTTGTGTTTGTAAAGGACATGGATGTAAAATCTGTTGATCAGTAATTACATGGAATTTGAAAAATATTCAAAAAACCAACTGCCATTTAGTGTATGTTCTATGATAGGAATTTTTGTCTCTAGAAGATATTGAAAATCAAAGTCTAACAGTCACTATAATTCTACTAAAAGTAAAATTGAATTTCTAGCTCTTATACTTTGATGAAGGTTCTTAAATGGTATTTTCTTCTGTAGGCCTATACTGTACCAGTGTATACAAAATATTAATATTATTTAGGCATGTAGAAGGGATGACCTACCTCTATCAGATGTCTAACTTTCGTACTATACATTTTCTTTATATTCTGAGTGAGTCTATGCATAGCACAACGCGATAAATTAAAATTTGCCTCTTACTTTTGCTTCAAATATAGTCACACCGGCTTCTGGAAATCGAAAGAAATTGTACACTTTCTAAAAATATCTGCAAGACTGTCTTTGTATCAATCACCACAACACCTTGCACGCTCTCTTATCGGAGACAGAAAAACACCCTGCCACTTTACTCCATCAGAGTGATGAACGTTAATTCTCCCCGTATAGGTCAGGCTCGTTCATTAATCCCACCTGCGGCAGTCACCAAAGGTGTTCCTGTTGGCCTAGCACGTATCTAATTGCAGGAATCAAAAATGAAAATATGCACTTTTTCTCATAAAGCGAACTTTCGTCAGATTCAGAAACTGAGTTCAGAACTATTTTACAACAATATACAACCAGGCATTTTAGCATTTTAGCACATTTAGTGACTATATACAGTACATGTACTGCAATTACAGCACCAGGTAGACATTAATTTCATCTCACTCTCTAAAATGGGGTTTTTAGTTTGCATACATTTTTGTTAAATATTTGTGTGCTTATATAAGTTGAACATCAATTGAACCCCCCTTTTTTATGATAAGGGGCTGCAGATGATGGACATGTTCATATGCACGATAAACTTACTATATATGTGACCTGTCACGATACGTGAGTGATACTGTGATAATGTTGCACATCTTCTGAAACATAAATATAGAAATGAAAATATTTTCCCTGAAAAGTGTAAATGTTTTGACTTTTGCAACATGTGAAGGTCATAACTTTTTTATTTATGAGGACACTTCGCCTTCATACTTTATATTCATATATTTGGCACTTTTCTTACTTTGGGTTGTGCGATTGTATGGTGGTGACGGGTCACATATTGCTGTCTGTTTGACTGCCTAACCTCCACTTCTCCTTCAAACCCTAAAGCTTTTAAGGTCATGACATAAAAAATCCCTTCTTTACACTGGATCACCGATTTCTATTCAAAGACTTGTGGTGCAGACCAGACCAGCGACAGACTCATAACCCACATCACAACCCCCCCCCCCCCTTTCCATTTACTATTCAAAATCCCTACTTGATTGATCGATCCTGAATCTTGATGCAGTATACTGTCACAGTCCCGTATCAGAATAAACTGCCGCCTGCCCACTCAGGTGTGGACAACCACTATCACCATCCCTATGCATTCTACCCTTGTGGGCAATTTATGACGGTTAGTCATAAGCACTGGAATGCTTTTGAAATTGACTATTAAACTCACCACTCTCTGACAATGAAATCTTGTTTGTGTCATGTATGTCTCATCAACAAACATATAGGCCTATATATCTAGGCCTTGTCTGACAAGAATTTTAACCTGTGATTAATATTCATTGTATAGATTCATTTTGTTGTTGTTGTTGTTACTGGTTGAATTAAAAAGCACAGTGAATCAAATGTATCATACAATGAAAAACAGGGTTCAGGTGAAGTATATCAAAATGTCCATTTGTGTAAATTCATATAAACATGCGGAAGTGAAAAACATTAATTCTACGAACAAAAACTTGCAACATTCTAATCTAAATTCTCAGCCCTGCAATGCAGGGGCGGGAATAGGAAATTTATTTCACTGGTAAACTCATTACGTCTAGCAGCCAGACTACCACCATTCCTGTACAATGGAATGAAAATTGAAAATATACATGTTCTCACAGGCCTATGTATGATTTTAAAAAAAGTAAAAGTAATAAGAAGTAATAATAATAACAACTTGACAATAATGATTGTAATAATAATGCTCTAACAACAATAATGATCATTATCCCATTTGGTAGCACATTTGCCAAATTCCTATTGGTTTCACACTTCCCAAATTGTGCTTATTTCCACTGGACACATAATATGTAATAGTCCTGCAATGAGTGACTGCTGCGGGTTTCAAATGTTTTAGGCCTAAAAAACATTGCAACTTGAATTTTTTCTTTCATCATGTATCAAGTCCCTGGCAGCCATGGCAGCACAGTGAAAACATCTAGGGAGACTCGATTTCAAAGTGGGAAAGGTTATGTAAGCAATGATTTCCTTACGAGGATCGGTATTCAAGACGTCACACAGTACAAGGGAGAAGACGGCATTCTCATGTGTATGGATTATTTCCTGTTTATTCCTAATACTGCCACATCACTGCACCTTCCATTTATAGACACAGTTCATGAATCTTACATTGTTTCCCCACTGAGGCCACATTTCAGTTTTCTCTAATGTATTCAAATTTATTCATGTTTCTGTCTTGTGCATCTCATGTGTCAGGTTGCAGTTTTATTTTGTGTGTTGTATTTATCTCCAAAGCTTTGCACAACTTCAGGCAAGTTGTGCCCGTTGTCAATCATGATCAAAATTGGTACTGGTGCATAATACATGATGTTGCATTGCATCAGTTAGGGAAATTTTAGACCTTTCTGGAAAAAGTGAACAGTTTGCTGTAGGGAGGTATTTTCAAATGAAATGTGTACCGATATTCGCCTTCATGTTGTAACTGGTCTGGGAAAATGAAGTATTAAAAAATAAGAAAAAAATCTTATTTCTTTAAAATGAAATTGTTTGTGTTATAATGTTTGAAAAAAAACCTGGTTGAATCCAACTTGAAAAGAAAGCAGTCAGATACAAGCCACGGGCTGCGACATACGCTTGCCGATGCCCGGGGCAAGTATAAACATTCCACAGTCGCGGCAAGCCATTTTGGCAGTGTCAACTTAAAAATGCTTTGCCCGAATCAGGCGGCAAGTAACAATTGCAAAAGCAAACCTTAAGTAAATATCAAAACATATATTGAAAACAAAAATGCAAATTAAATAGCTGTTTTTACGCGAGGAAACGTCGTGGGCCAAAACATCGGCAATTATTGCTTGCAAAATCGCGTTCTGCAAAGTCGCAAATAACGTGTGCAGCCCGCCAGAAGTAAATAACGTAACTTAGTATAGTAAGCATGCAAGATCAGAGATATCTTACCGGGCCTGATAACTTGTCCAAGAAAAAATATAACATCGCTGGAAAATTGTTGGCAAGGCATTGAAAGAATTACAGAAAGTATTCAGTGGAAAAAATGACTGAGTGTTAGCCAGCCCAAAAGCGTATAGCAAAATGTTTCAATCACCAGAAAATATATCACAGCCACCTCCAAATAACTCGGCAGTTTAGCCCGATAGAGACTTGCCCAGTCCCACATGTGCTTAACATGGTGTTATGGTTTTGTATTTTCACAAGTCTTAACTTGCGATAATTTGGCGTATTTTCTGCACTTGAAAGATGATAAATCTGATGCATGAAAAGTGTCATAGGAGATTCAGAAATTATATTTGTGATATTGTAATGGATTTTAAAAGGATACTTGGTTCAAAAAGTGGCAAATTTAATAGCTGAAAACATAGCGTACAGACCCATTCACCAGTCACAGAATCATCCGCTTGAACTCTGGGTTGGAAGGATTGGCAGGCGTGGTGTCCAGTTCCCTGGCTGGTATTATGAAGAACTTTGTACTAAATATTTCCAAGTAGTGTACTCTATCTACTAAATTCTGATTAGTAATCATTTCAAAGATTTTGAATAAGATAAATTAATATTCTAGCAAGTTTGGGTGAAAGGGGAAATGGAGAATAGACACTAAAAACTTTAGTTTTACACTGATCTACATTTTTCAACATTTTTTTTTAGTACGGGTTTGGGAATCGATTATGCATTCCTAGAGGATAATATATTCAAGACTACCATGAAGTTTTTTAATGTCCACAAATTAACTCTTGGTTGTATAGGGCAGTGATCCGGTGTGCGGTTACATACCCACCCCCTCAAGGGAGGGGTTATCCCCCTTGATTTTTGAAGCTTAAATTTTTCCAAAATTGTTGGCATTTTGATAAAATTTTATGGACACTGAAAATATACTTAACACTTTTCTGTATAAACACATGGAAACATTTTTATTTGGAAAAATATATAGCCTGAATTATTGTTTTATCTACATTACGGTGGTTATTCTCAGAACACTTCATTAACACTTAAACAAATTTAATATGAAATCATAACCACGTTTTAGTTACATGTATGTGTTGAAAATCACAATCTCATCAACAAAACAGTTTTTTTTATGAAACACCTATGGTAAAATCACTAGATGTTCCAAAAATGTGTACTAATGCTGTGCTGTCTCCCCCCCAATCCCACACATTAAATCGCCACTACCGCTTGCTGAAACACATTGTTATAATCGTTATATCTGTAATATATGATGAATGAACACAATTAAAAAATTGATCATTGATTTTCATAAATATGACAAAAATCATTGATGTGAAATTTTGTGAATGGTATACAGTGTGTCCCAGAAAAAAGGAAACCGAGATTGATGAAGATATTTCAATACTCTTAAAAAAACAAGTATGAAAAATAAGTTGTACATTATTGGAAAGCATATTTTTCTCCTCTTTCATTTGATACCGGTCACAGAGATTCCCATTCACCATGGCTGAGCAAAGACAATAAGAAGGGACCACAGGTATAAAATTCATTTGCACGAGCAAATTTGAAATTCAAACTTTCATGCTTAAAATGTATTCCCAGTATTTTTCGACATTGAAGGCACATTGAAAAGCTGATTTTATCTTCTTTCATATGATACCACATTTGTGAAAAATTAGCGTTGCATCAGTGAGAAAAGGCAATTTGAAATGCATGCTTGCGTTCAGAAATGTTCCAAAATGCATTCATTAACAGTTTTCTGGAATTGGCAGCCAGCAAGCAATAAATTATTCCTTGCGCATGACTCGCGAGGAGCGCATTGTTGTGCGCCGAGCAAGGTATTATGTGAAGTCAGCCTCCGGTGAGCCTGCTGTGAGCCTCATTGTTTGCTCGCCTCTCGTTATCAAAATTTATTCATTTAAAAAATCACGCTAAAACAGGCATGTTTTAATTTACTTGTTCTCGGCATACATAATTTCATTTTTTACGCCTGCAGGTGTCATATAAAAGAGAAAATTCTGAATTTTTACGCTATGTTTTATTGTTAAAAAACAATAACATTTTATTCACATGAAATGGACACAAAGATGGAATATGCGCCGTGCAAATTCCAAATGAAATTTGGTAGCACCAATATCCATTGTTTTAGTTCAATTATGCATGAACGAATTGATAAAAAGTAATGTATTCAACAATGAAAGAAGGAGCGAAACAGAGCTTTACAATCATACCTAATTTATTGACGAAACTATTCATTATGATAGAATGTTTTTGCGATGAAATCCGGTTTCCTTTTTTCTGGGACACACTGTACATGTATGTACCGGTATACTTTTATGTATATCTATACATATTAATCACACAAATCAATAAATTTCTGTTATTTTTTCGGGCAAGCAAAAATTTCATTCGGGCAAGCATTTTCGAGCTGTTTGAAAATTCACTTGCCCGATCGGGCAAGTGGCCAAAAAAAGTTATGTAGCACCCTGCAAGCTTTGAACTTTGTAAAAATAAAATGAAGTCCACCTACAAGTGCAAGCTCATAATATAGGCCTATGTATTTATAATTAAGGCAATATGAATTGAAAATCATTTTTCAACGTACACAAAGCATAAGTCACAATATATGTACTTTTTAATCCATCAGGCTTAGCTACAATCATACTAAATTTGCCAGTTTTCTGCGAAACACATAATCTATCAAATTGTGATTAGTTCCAAAAATACAATGGGCCCCCAGAGGTACTGTAATAATCGGACTAAATGACAAAATCATAATCAGTTTTCAACATGTTCTGATTAAAACTGACAATTCTTTCTGTTTTAATGATGTAATATATAATGCATTCCATTTGGGGTTCAAGAACGTGGGGTCCTGGTGGAAAAGTCGCAGACAGTTCTGATGAAAATGCCAAGCAATTTGTAAGTTATTCTAGAATCATCAGAGGAGAAATTGGAGAAGCAGGTTTCTTAATCATGATGCGGAGGAGCTGAAACACAGATCGATGGTGGCAACGTGGGATTTTAATCATGACTGCTAGTCGACCGTAACTACTCCTAATATATGTAGAAGGCAGACCCCCAAACTGAGAATTTAGCTCATCACACACGTGGTTATTCAATTACAACTACTGATCAGCATCATGTTTGGGACTACCAAAAGAAAATATACCAGTAACATCTTGTAAGACATGGTCTAATCCCCAAGAAGATGTGTGCAGTGACCATTAACGCATGTGCAAGAACAGTATGTTACGTTTTTTGTGCAGGTGGGTTTCATTTCCGGAAAAAACTAGTTTTTTCCGGACGCGGGAAAAACTGGAAGAAACCCTTTTTTCGGTTTTTACGCGAAAAACTGGAAAAAACTGGAAAAACCTCCAACAATATTTCCGGGCCCAATAAAATAATATGAAATGCAGTAATTTTATGAGAATTTATATGTATATTACAACAAGTATAACTGCAACAACATATTTAACAGACAACAAGAAAAAAAAAACTACTGCCACAATCTAAATCCAAGAAATTATTATTTTGAAATAAATAATTATCCTTCCAAACGTTCTCTAATAAAAGGCACATACATGTAAGCAGTGTATACTAGTATGTATGTGGGTTTGTCCACGAAGTTGGGACCTTTTCAAAAAATGAGGTCATTCCCATAGTAACAATGCATTTCTAATATTTTGCTCAAATTGATTAACATCACAGGGTATTATTTTGACAAACCATATCTAACTATCAAACAAAATCAACCATGGGTACCTCTGAACTTATTTTTTTTTTAATGCTGACTTAATTGTGTTGGTGTCCACCCTATTTTTTAGTCAACAAGTGTGACATGAAAATGCTAAAAATATGAAATATCATTTTGAAAGTCAGAATATCATTCAAATATTAAAAAAGGAATAAAATGTTACAGTCAAACTCTTATTTCAGAAACCATATACCTTCTTAACATAAAATTACTTGGCTAATCTGAAATGGTGCCCTCATGAAAAAACTTGATACGCCACTACACCGTGTGTCGCCCTAAAATCAAATTAGTTGTCGGTAAAAGTAACTCATTTAGACAGGATAAACCATAAAATTTGATCCCTTTAAGTCTTTAATTTATCAGGGCTCTGAGTTAGGAACTTTGACAACAAAAATGCCCTAAATCATCCACATTTTTTCTCCAGGAAAAGAAAATGTAAGAGAAATTAATTGTGTTCCGGTGTAGTGGCGGCTATTTTTGAAAGCAATGACACTGTCCTGGCAAAACAAACTCAAATGTCCTGGAAGAAAATAACTCTGAGGGTAGAATTTACACGGGGCTACCTCCTGTATAACATTTTAGGGGGTACAAGATAAAAAAATAAAATTACACAAAAACATAACTGTTGGTGTCCACCCTGTATGGCGGTATTCTGATAACACAAATGGGAGATTAACCTGTATTTTAATGAGCATTAGTTGTTTTATTTTACATGTTTTTATTTTCATTCAGAGAAGGTGGTTATTAGAAACTTTGTGATACATTTAGAGACATATATCACTTATTATTTAGAAAGCACAGGCAATACTACTTACCGACTCTACATGGACACAGTGTCCATGTAAAGTCGGTAATTTTAACACACCTTGACATATGACCAATTTTGACATGCCTGTGAAGATACTCTTTTTCCCTTCAAAACATGTATCCTGATCAAGGTTCTTTGAATGCACCATTTTGAAATAGAACACAACAACAATCCAGGCATTGTCATGTTTTCTATTTTCCACAATGTCGCAGTGTTGGCGCCGGTGTTCGTGGACAGACCATGTACATGAGCTAGCATGGATCTTTTCATGTAAAGTATTGCATATATGTTCTAAACTTATTATTCATTGTTTATTATTCAGCATCATGTGTATAATTATATTTTATTTATTTATATTTCCTTAAAGAACTGAGACATCTTTGGCATCATTCATGTGTTAACTACTATAGCTTGTTTTCATATTTAAAGCACAAGTTTAGATTTGGGGATTTTTTTTTATTTGAAAGGTTTATGCCAAAGGTCATATAACCAACAACAGATTCAGAATGCTTTTATTTTTTATTATTACCTGGTAATTAAAATATTGCGGGGGGGGGACCCCGAGATTTGGACTATATTTTACATCATAGTCCAAAGGGTTAATAAAGTGTTAAGGTTATCTGAATTATACCTCATCAGAAAGAGCAAGACTTGATCTTTCCAGATTTTTCATTAATTAAACAAAAAAACTAAAGGCATTCAGAATCTGTTATTGGTGTGATTATGACTTTGGGCATTAACTTTCAAATAAAAAAAATTGCCCAAACTAAACTTGCGCTTTAATTCATTCAGCATATTTTTGAAGAGTGTCTGTCTTACCAATCATAACTGTATCACTGATAATTATGGTTGCATCAAAGCAATTAAAGGCAAAGGTTCACCTGACATCAGTTGGTTTTAATAAAAGCAGAACAATGAGAGAAACATAATTAATGAAAGTTTGGTGGGAATCCACCAAAGAATAACAGAGTTATGAGGTTTCAAAGTTTTAAATTTGTGAGTTGTGACGTCACATGCGAGCAGCTCCCTTTGATTCATGTAATATAAATTCCATAAATTGCCATTTTTGAATGGTTCATGATAATTGAATGGGGGGGGGTCATAGATCATGTATGAAATAATGTATCTGATAATATATTAAATGCACAGGTAAATCTATTTTCAAATTTCTCAGAAAACTAATTTTATGAAAATTTATATCACATGAATATAGGAGCTGCTCGCATGTGACGTCAAAATTTAAAGTTTTAAACTTCATAACTCTGTTATTCTTTGTGGATTTTCGCCAACTTTCATTAATATATTTTGCTTGCTCACTGTTCTGTCTTTTATAACACAACTTGATGTCAGGGTGAACCTTGCTTTAAACTATCTGAACAAAAAAGGTGACGCAATTTAAGTGTCTGGCAAACGCTACACCACGAAAAAATACACGGCTTCGGGAGCGATTTCGCCCCGACAATGGCAAAATACGCCGTAAATATTGTCATAGATTTTACAAAAAGAGTATCTGGAACATGAAAGTAACCCTTGAAAAGAAATTTTTTTTTCCCCTGCCTTACACAAGGCTAATTATTTTCGACAAATTTTTCTCCATGTATCAACTGAGCTGTATACATTACAGCACAATCCGTTTCAGTAGTTAAACGGTAGTTTGCATGAGAAGTAGACATGAATAGGGGGGAAATCAACAAATATGGTTAAGATCATCAAACAAAACAGGGAGAAGAAAAAAAAAAAAAAAGAGTGTCCTGTTTTATATTAGTTTATGATAATTATATAAAATGAATAATTGAAAAATAATGAAAAATAAAACTCTTGGAGTTTTTTTCCGTTTCTTTCCGAAAAAGCGGAAAAACCTTGTTTTTTCCGGGACGCGAAAAAACGGTAAAAAACGGCGGAAAACAACGCCTGCGAAAGGAAAGCTGCCAAACCCTGGTTTGTGCACACCACAGAGATACTTGAAACCGACAAATACTACACCGCAAGATAACACTATAAACGCACATGCATACACATACAACAACACACAACACACACAACACAAAACCCATACATGTACCAACACAACATATCCCACACATTACACCACACACACACACACACACCACACATATGCACACACATACATCACACATTATGCACACACACACATACAACATATGCACAATACACCACATACACACACACACACACACACACACACAAACACACACACACACACACACACATGTACAGAAAAAACTATTAACAAACATACTCTAACACCAACACAGGACTCACTAACTCACTCACACCTCACAAACACACCACACAAACACACACACACACAACACACACACACAACACACCACACATATAACAACATTATCGAAACAGAGGCACAATACACTAACTACACACCACACACACACACACACACACACACACAAGCCACACACAACACACAACACACACAACACAAACACACACACACACATAGCATACAGAGGCAAAACTCACACAACGGCAATTTATTATTATTATCAATGCACTCACCAACAAGTGTACTGCATTAATATATTCAACATAAGAGGCGCCCACAGTAATTTCAGCTATTGTGCAGACTTACATCTACGAGGACGAGCCTGGCAGCTTTCAATCTTTGTTCCCGGAAAACGTGAAAACGCTTGTAGGCAACCTCCCTCCAGCTCCAGGCCACTTAGCATTTCAACTCCTGCATAAATTAAGCTGAGAGTTTTGCTACATCGCAGCTCTAATTCTCACCCTATGTAAACATGTGCTATATTCAGATTGCGTCTTCATCAGTCAATGTGTCTCCATGTGTATATAATTATAATCATTTCATATTCTTTTGCTATCAAGTTCTTTAGCATGTCACATACTCTCTGTGAGTAGTTAATTAACCTTAGATGAATATTTGAAACATTACATATAAACTATTCAGACATTTTTAACTTATTAATGATAACATAATGTAATGCATAGTTACAATTCTGTTAAAATGCTAAAATTGAAACAGCAATTAAAAGCTTTTATAATTTATCAGATTTCTTACTACAAATTGTATTGTAAACTGGGGTAATGAGGAATTTGAAAACATGTTCACTAATTCGTAGGAGTAGTAAATGAATTTGTTTTGTTTTTTCTTCTTGAAATTTTTCACTGTTCAATGCAAATATATATCAATTTGAAAGTTACATGTATGATTTAAATGTGAAGAAACTTTCAGATTACAATACATTATTTTTTTTTTCAGTAAAGAGCAAATATAAGTTTATAAAGAACAGGGATATGTTCAAGTACTGAAGTCTTGAGAAAATATGGTTTCTGCACAAACCGAATAACCAGGCCCCAAGATTGAACTAGATTTTCAGTTTGCAATAAACATGACCACACTATGATTCAGAGTTTCTTTCAACCTTGATACGATCTACTATCATTCATCACATGTACCAGGTACATGTTTGTATTGAGAGTGAGTGATGACAATGGAATCTACATACATCCAGGTACAAGGTGATGAACAATGATGTGGTGACAAAATGTTGTTGTCTGGGTCATAGTACAGGTGCTGTGAAGAGGAGGGGGGGGGGGGTAGTGCAGGGACAGTGATTTACCATTTACCAGTAAATCGAAACGGAAAAACTGGTTTGGTTCAGATTTACTTTTCATGTGAAAATTCATGGAATTCATGTTTTTGCTGTGTACATTTTCTATGACAAAACGGAATTTCCACAAAAAACAAAATAAAATGGCATTTAATGGGTCTAATTATGATAAACATTAAAGGTAAATGACATGATTGGGGGTAGTCCTCAGCTTGGGCTGAAACTATTCTAGAACCAAGGAAAATGTGTAAGGATTCTACTGTGAAAATTTGGAAGTCAAAAGTTGACTCGTTCCAAAGTAACTTCCATCTGTATGTCCCGTGACAGACGACTCTGTTGTGTAAGGTTCTATGGAATCTTATTTTTATCCGGGTACGAGAAAATTAAACTACTACTATGTTCATGCTTGATTCTCCTTAAGTAAACAAATTAGAGACAAATCCTTCCAGCTGGGAGATCTTCTCCAGCTGGTGTACAGTTGGTATATATTTCAACTCATTTGGTTCTTGAGGCATTTTCATGTGTTCCCAATCATGTCACTAACCTTTAAGTATTGATGCAGTATAGCATTGATTGTGAAACAAAACTAGCATTATTTTAAACACCAATATAAACACATCAATGATGATTTTCATAGAATTACAATATTGTCTCATCAGATTTGAAGGTTGACCAAAAGCTGCCCATTTTAAAGAACAAGTTTAGTTTTGGGGACTTTTTTTTACTTGAAAGCTTTATGCCCCAAAGTCATTACCCTG
>JZLH01S0165076.1:0-10150 GCA_001188425.1 Eucidaris tribuloides
ATGAAGGAATGCATGAATTGTCTTATTTGTTGTTGTGCAAACGGTGTGGCAATTGTTGATTGGTGATAATTGGGGAGGTTCTGGGAGGGGGATCCCCTCCCAGGGTGAGAAAATTTGACATTTTCGCCCACAAAATGTGTTTTTCAGGGGCCATGTTTGATGAAGGAATGCATGAATTGTCTTATTTGTTGTTGTGCAAACGGTGTGGCAATTGTTGATTGGTGATAAATTAAGGAGGGTCTGGGAGGGGGATCCCCTCCCAGAGTGAGAAAATTTGACATTTTTGCCTTCAAAATGTGTGTTTTCAGTCCCCATTATTGATGACGAAATTAATAATTGGCATCCTTTTTGTGTGCAAGATTTGTAGGAAATGTTGTTTTGGGATAAATTTGGGTGGGTCTGGGAGGGGATTCCCCTCCCAGGGTAAGGAAATTTGACATTTTTCACCTATAAAATGTGCATTTTTAGCATCATTTAAGACCACAGAATGTAAAATATTATTACACTCTCTTAAGAAACGGGAAGTCTCTCGGCGGGATGAGAAAATGTTCACATATCATATTAAAACATGCGTTTTATTACTTTTTTTAGACAAACCTACATACGCATACTCATTGGTCAAGAATGTTCAAGGACTGCTTTACATAATACTGATTTTGCGACTTGGGAATAACCATAGTGCATTAGGCTGATAACGTTTGCAGTGCCGACTGTGCCAACTGAATTGTGTGTTTTGCCAAGTGGCATTGTCCAGTCAGAGTTTTGCCCACTGATCAATAATGACTTTCAAATAATCATCCAAATCCAACTGTTTTATAAAAGATATTACCGACTGCCTCTGTTCAAGATTTTGCCGACTCGTGAACATGTTTTGATACTGATGACATGCACTCAGAGTGTTAACATGGGATGGCTGGTCAATTGTTTTACTCCTCCCTCCCTTCTTGCCTTCCTTTTCTTTCTTTCTTCCTTCCTGTCTGTTTTTCTTTCTTTCTTTCTTTCCTCCTTTCTTCCTTTTTCTTTCTTTCCTTCTTTTTCTTTCTCTCTCCCTCTTTCTTTTTTCCTTCCTTCCCTCTTTTTTTCTTTCCTTTCTCTCATTTATTCCCTTTCTCCCTCTCTCCTTTTTTTCTTTTGCCGACTGGGCTCAAGAATTTGCCGACTGGGTGCGTGAATTTGCCGACTGCGACCATGAATGGGGGGTGTCACCCCCCAAGAAACAACCCGCCATCTCTTTTTCTGTCGCAAAACACTCCCCCCCTCCTCTTAGCGACGCCTGCCTGCCAGCTTAGTAATAGGATAAGTATTATAATGCTCACAATGTATGCTAAAGTTTGGGAGTGAGAAATATGTCAAGACAAATCCTCCTATCCTGGGTACATAATGCATGTTTCATACGTATACTGTACATTGATATAAGTTTGAAATCGGAAGGTTATCATGCCGTTAACGTCCGTTAAGTGTCCATCTGTCATAATTATATGACTCGACACTTGTAAAATGAAGTACTTGATATATTCCCTGTCTGTTCTGAAAAAAAAAATTAAACTGTCTGCACAAACACTCACATCCTGTATCTAATAACTGCAATTCGGAATTCTGAACTGATTTTACTGTCCAGTATAATCTAGTCATGTTTTTGTTGTCAGACGTGAATATTTTGTTTAACATCAAACAAACATTATGCATTTCACAATGACTGAGATTTTATTAATTGTGTTTTTGTTATGGTGCTAATAGTGGATATTAAAATCTGGTTATTATAACTCCTGCCTAGTTTTGACTCATTACATTTCCGCCGAATTGATTGCAGTCTGACTATCGAATATAAATTCGGGAAAAAATGCCGTTGCTTTATAGCAATATGACACGACATTCATATGGTGAGGTATAGTAGAGCATTAGCTCTTAGATCTAAAAAAGAAAAAAAAATCACTTAAATTGTATCTTCCACAAGCACGCACGTCCATCTACGTGAAACGTGCAGTTTCATGAATTATAAATCTCAAATGTATTGATTTATTTACGTGTTTTTTATAGTCAGATGTAAATATTATTCACATTAGACAAAGTATATGTATTTCCCACAGGGTGGGATTTTATTTTGTGTAATTTTTCTTTTATTTTGTATTCTTTATCGAATACTCTCAGCTGGTGTTTTAGTAAAGTGCTACTTACGTTTGACCGATGTTATCTTTTCGCCGAAAACACGGCAAGTTGGCAATTATACTAAATTTGAGAAAAGTGTGCCAGTCTTGATAAGTAATGAGTTACTGCACAGAAACTACAGATACTCGATAATTGAGGGGATAACTAAGTTGACACCACTTAGGTTTATTTTATTGCACCATTTTCAGAAAATCAGACTTTGGTCAATAACTCACGCGATGGCTCTTAAAACGTTTACTAAAACCCGAAAAATGGGAAACGATTACTAGTAAATTAAACGGTCATTGATACTTGCTCATTATTATTAAAAAGGTTTTCCCGGCCATTTTTATTTATTTTTAATCCAACAATGGAATTGTCAATTCAGATTCGTCTTGTGATGTAAAGGCAACGTGAATGCAAATTTCAACATCGTCTTTTGTCAACCAGTTTAACAACAATTCCGATCCGTTTAAAGGTAGTGAATATCATTTGCAAACATCCCCGCAGACCAGGAAAAGGTAACACACACCCTTGGGATATTGATGAAGGGCATGTCTGTGAATTCTGGGGGTCAGTGATTGCCTAGAATTTGATAAATGCAAAAGAAAAACAATAGTCGTTTAGTGTACGTTCTATGGTAGGATTTTTTTGTCACTAGAAAAAAAAATCAAATCTGAGTCTAACAGTCACTATGAGTCGACTTAAACTGAGTTTCTAGCACCTTTATCTTGCTAAAGGTTCCCAGATGACATTTTCTTCTAAATGCCATTTTATTTACAAAATGTTAATTTTTAGGCATGCAAAAGTGATTCCCTGCCTTTAACATTTTTTTCGCACTGTTTCGTCAATTATAATTTCACTGAGCGACCGAACGCAAGAATAATTTCGTCTTTGTGCAACCAGCTTAGTCAGAATGTTATTTAGTTGTTCATTCGTTTAAGTGTTAAAAGCAATATTGATTTGTTTGGGGGCAAAGATGGATTCCATAATTACTCCCATTTTCTAATCGCCATCTTTTAATGAAACATTTAAAGCGCAAGTTTAGTTCAGGTGATTTTTTTTTACTTGAAAGCTTTCTGCCAAAGGGTCATATCAAACCAATAACAAATTCCAAAAGATCAGATGGGCTTTTCCATGAATTACCGGACAAATCACACATAATTATAAATTGCTCTATCTCGAATCATATTATATTTTAATATAGTTTGAATGGGTGTGAATCATGTAGTAATGAAGCCCAGCATAATTATGCAAACTAAATCTGAAAAAAAGACACGAATAAACGAAAATTTATGTGGATGGACAAAATGTAACCTAACTAACCGTAATGTAACTATAACCCTGTTTTTTGATGTTGTAGTTAAAAATAAAAAGATATTTTTATTAGTAAGTTATATATTAAATGACTTATCAAGACACTAGAAATAGCATGAATACCACAGTCCTCTTTATGTAACGTAACTAACCAGTTGTTGTTATTACCCACTAAAACATGTCTCATGATTTGGCTTGATGAAGTGAGGTAGGTGCCAGTCTAGAAAACTGACAGTACCATAACAGAAAAATAATATCAAAGTATATTCGTACAGGAGCCAAATGTTGAGTAAAGTTTGTCATGAAGTGTAACGTAACTAATCACGGAATTGCCCCCATAAACTTAACACCTTATTAATGTTTTGCTATACTGTAACATATAGTCGAAAATCTTGGGGGTCCGCCCCCGGAATTTTTGATTTATCAATAAAAAAAAAGACATTCAGAATCGGTTATTAGTGTAATATGACCTTTGGGCGTAAAGCTTTCAAATACAAAAAAAACCTACGCCGTAACTAAACTTGTTAAATGCAAACACACACAAACTCTGTCAAACTAGTTTTTGCAAGTAAACGTTTCTCTAATACATTCTTGTTATCACTTCTTACAATAAAGTTTAGCACCGTGTGTAAAATCATACAACTTTGGTGTCTAATTTTTAAACACTTGGTGTCAATAATTCAAACACACAATGTTCTATCATCACATCGGTAGTGTATCTGTAAACCAATCTCATAGCAAAAATTACTCCAAAAGATACTTACGTGTGGTGTGCTATAACGTATGTTGAAGAGTTGTATTATTGCCCACACCAAATCAGCCGAAGCCATGTTGAAGATAAAGATGTTTTGCTGTGTCCTCATTTTTCGACGTAGGGCAATCATGAGAAGAATGCCTACGTTGAGGAGTATTGCGATAATGATAAACGGAGTTTTAGCTATAAAAACTATGAACGAAGTGCTGACAGTGCTCGAATGTGCAGTGCCGTCCCTTTCAAATGGGGTATTGGTCCTGAAGACATCCGAAGATTCTGTCATATTCGTCACGTTGGATTGGATTGGTCGTCTCATTTTGAGTAATTGATGAAAACGGTGTTAAGTTCGACTCATAAAGCAGGCTTAAGTTTACCTTTGAACTGTTTCAACGCTCACACCGAATATGATATTTTACTATGACTGAAATCTAGCTTCGGTTGACATTTTCAGTCGGTTTATTTAAAATAATTCAAAAACATGTTAAGCAAACATTTCCGCTAAACAACGATTAGATGAAATCTGTGTAAAAGCAAACAGCTAGTGCGTAACCCCGCCACCTTTCCGTTTTAGTTGAGGAGGGTATTTCATTAAATTCGGTGATGGTGAAATGTCGCTCATGTCCAAACTTATATACAAGCTATGTATAGTCTCACACAATGGCTCTTTCACTCCATGTCAGCTGTCAATACTTTGGAATTGATATCCATGAAATGAGCTTATGATCTTTAACAATGTTTTTTTTTATTTTTAAGAGTAAGTCACTACGAACACATTAGTATCAACATGGATTTTCTCGCATATGACATTTTCTGCTTGCCAGAGATCATTGCTGATTCACATTTATTTTGTGTCAACTCTCATTATGTTACTCGTGTTAATATATTCAGCCATTAATCGATCAGTATTTCATCTGTTTGACAATGATTCAGTGTCAGAAAAGAGTCTTGATGTATAAATGAAAAGCACGTCCATTGATGTCATTTAATTCAGCTAGTCAATGCTATGTCACGTTCGAAGCTACTCAGTCACAGCTACCATTGTATTGGCTCTGCAACAAGCATTTTTGATCGTCATTCCATATTAATTTTGTGTTCCCGTTTCTTTTTGAATTTATAGCTGGCATCACATGCCTTATTTTTTTTCTAATGGCCATTCTACGCATTCTATGCAATTCTACCTTTTTTCACAGGTATCGCTGTGACATAATGACAGAAAAAACCCTAAAAATAAACTAAGAGGAAGAAAAACGTACTTGGCTATCCCTCAATTTTTAAACTAAATAAACAATATAATTTGTTTAAACACACAGTCCAGATCAAACAGTTCTTATCAAATCAATAGAAATGAAACATTTTGTGGAAAGAGGGTGGTTAGGCTTCCTGGCTTCTGGATCTTTTGATTGTCTTGGTCTTATAAATATTCATTTATGGTTACTGTTTGAAAATTCAAATTTACAGCAAAAGATCCTTAAACTAATTATTGTCTTATGCTGGCTTGGATTTTCCAGTTGCTTTGCACAACAAAATGCTAGGTAGAGGGGGAGTATTATAACCTTCATAAGTCTTTGAATAACGTCGAATAATGTCCATTATCAATCGACCGTTCTCATGGTTCTTTATGTCTTAACTATCCATGTGTATACATCCTCGCGATAATTGAGCTTTACTCCGACTCATATCCACGATAATGTCACTACCCTTTATTTTGCCCAATTTTAGCACCGCAGTACCTGAATAATGTGGACGTGCCCTAAAATTTCACCAGGCATATCATTGATCAAGCGATTATGCTTGGAATGGTCGGTTTCTCAGATGAATCATCAGCCGGTTCTATGACATTCCGTTTTAAGACGCGTTTTGCAAAACGGCATTTGGGTAGCAGACTCCTAAACTCTTTGGAGCGCCACCAATATATTAACGGATTCAGGAGCACGTTTACAATAACCGCGGTCAATTTTGCTGCCCCTAGCCAGGTGGTACGGACCCATTCTTCCTGGAATATAAACGCCACAGTCCAGTACACGCACGGAAACAGCCAACACAGGGCGGTTGTGATGTAAATGAGCAGAAACGTATGAAGCAGACGTTTGTTTTCTTCGACCTGTTTAGCAGTTCCTCGATCACGACTCTTAGTGTCGGACATCCCACGGTAAATGAAAAAGTAGCATAACCCAGTCAAGACAATGATAGTACACAAAGCCAAAGCAGTGATAAGATTGGTAGATTCCGTTATTGCCGCGGAGAATGACACTGGTGCTCCGAGGATCCAACCAAAAATGCAGGTTGCAATACACCTGGGCGTGGTCCAATATGTTTTTGGTCCCAAACGGATCCCATCGGACCGTGATAAATCTGTAGACGGCCACGAGGAGGACGCTCAAGCTGGACACCAACATACTCGTGTACCATAAGACAAAGAAAACTGCCTTTGCCAAACTCCTTACCTGAAATGTATAAATATACACAAATCGATGGTTAATTGATTATAAAACTTTTATTTCCTCGCATCACTGAAATTTGGAAGTTTAATTTTATAAAGTAAACGACTGTGTTACACTTATTATATTCACTTTATTTACTTTTGCTGGGGAAACTGTGACACATGAATAAGATGGTATCAAAATATAGCATTTCTTCAACAGACGTTTTGAAACTGGTCCGTGGTAAGTCCGGGAGAAAGCTTACTCTATACAAGGTGGCCCAGAAAGAATGCTACGAGTATGATCGCTAATTTCTTCATTATTATCGGCAACATGTCATTAATTTTTATTTCGTTGGTTAGAGACCATTCTTTTTCCAATAACATGATACCAAGATCATTGATTTTGAGTAAGACGTATTGATTCTAGGGCCATTTTTCGGAGGCAATGCAATTTCGCAAATTTGCCAATTTGTCAACAGCGGCGGTCATCGGAACGTCGAGATATTCTGGCGTCTCAGCTTGCCATACCGGACAAACCGCGATGACATAGGGCTGGTATGCCCTTGCTTTCATAAGGAAGACGATGCGAGCTATGTCTCCATTGTCATCGCGGTTTGTCCGGTATGGCAAGCTGAGACGCCAGAATATCTCGGCGTTCCGATGACCGCCGCTGTTGACAAATTGGCAAATTTGCGAAATTGCATTGCCTCCGAAAAAAGGCCCTAGAATCAATACGTCTTACTCAAAATCAATGATCTTGGTATCATTTTATTGGAAAAAGAATGTTCTAACCAACGAAATAAAAATTAATGACATTTTGCAGATGATGATGAAGAAACTAGCGATCATACTCGTAGCATTCTTTCTGGGCCACCCTGTATAGAGTGAAAATCGTGGTACGTGACATTGAAGATGCACCCCACGATAGCTCTAATGGACGTCTCACTGAGTTAGCTGCCTCTGAAAATGTTATCTCATGTTATCTGTTATCATAAAAGGGTATCTCACTCACACGGGCTGCCAGTCTGTGGGAAGACCGTGTTAGATGTGAGATCCGTGGTACGTTTTCACGGAATTTCGTGTGGACGTGCGACCGTATTAATGGGAATATATGGTATGGATACCCGTGGTAGCAAAGCCGAGGGTAAGCACCCGTTTCCTGCCTGTATATGTATACAATGTAAAGTCTACATTTAATTTGCCATAAAATGCAAGAATGTTTTTTTTTCCAGCCGCCTGTAACTGAGCAAATACTGTTTAACTGTACCAAGCCCTGAAAATCCAAAAATATCAGCCTTTTCCCCCTCCTGTACATTTATCAAGAAAATGACATAAAAGAGCATGTTATTTCGATGCATACTTACATCCAGATCGATGTTAAGAAGTAGATGACAAACTGCGCACGAAAAATCAGCCAAGGCCAGGTTGAACGTAAATACGTTGTGCTGTTTTCTCAAGTGTGCGTGATACACTATCAGAAAGAGTATACTGGCGTTCAGGAGTACAGCGATAATCAGAACAGGTACTCCGAAGATTTCGAAGTAACTTAGCAAACTTGATCCAGTGCCCTCGGTAGAATTTCTTGAGATAATGTAAGAGATATTGCGTGGTGTGAGCAAGTTGTTTGCGTTGGTTCCTTCCATTTTGCACGATAATTTCAGGGGAAAGACGAGGACGTTGCAATGTTGTTGTTTTTTATGAAAAAAAAGTAACATCGATGTACGGATCAGTTTCGTTCGATGAAATTACCACCTATTTAATCCTCACACCAAGTTATAACGTGGTCATAACAAAATGATGAACCCATTAAAAGCGGCCTGTTTTTCGTTTAGTCATCTCTTTATAGACCCCAGCGTCTGTCAAAGGTCGGCAATTGGTCGATTTTAATGCATCTAATGGAGCATCTACAGCACAGATAACTATTCATCTTCTCGTATTGATCTCCGATTGTCGTGATTAGAATTTAATTGTCTTTTTGGTTTTAATTCAATCGACGTGTGCGATCTTGTTGACATAAAATCACTTGCCGAAGCCATCACTAGTATTGACTTACTCTATACGAAATACAAATAACCAGAACGCTTTTCTCCGTCTATTACCCAAACAAAGTGGCCAATTCATCACAATTGAATCATTCGCTGTCCTTGAGAAATACAAGACGGCATCATTTTTAATCTCTTGTATAGAGCTGAGCATATCAGCAAAATCATATGCAAATAAAGAATTCGCGATCTTATCTGCCGTTTTGTTTTCCAATAGGCACAACGGGGATATAATTTGGCAGAAAATTTGCATTTGTATAAATAAAATGTCAAAAAGATGGAAACAAACATCAAATACGAGAAAAATCCCTGTCTAGTCGTCATGTCTTCACCGTAATTGTTGACGCCACAGACACCATGCATTATTACTATGAACATAATATTGACAAGCACGAAAGCGAAACACCGGTCATGTTTTAGGTCTTCATTAACTGCCGCCTGGTAATTTGTTGACTCGCGAGAAAGCATTTTAACAATGTCAATCCGACAGAACAAACACGATGGCATGGGACAAGCACTCGTCTTTTCTTCAGGACTTAATTAACAGCCGCACATTAATTTATTGAATAATCAGAAAGCATTTTCAATCAGAAGACATACTGTAGAAACAGTAAAGCATCTAATCTTGTGTTATGCACTACTGTAAGAAAAGACATAATAATTATTATTATTATTATTATTATTATTATTATTATTATTATTATTATTATTATTATTATTATTATTATTACTGTTAATTGTAATAGTATTACTATTTTTATTATCATTATTATTGATATTTATTATTATTATTGATGTTGTTTTTATCCATTATTCTTCTTCTTCTTCTTCTTCTTCTTCTTCTTCGTTTCCTATTTATTATTATTGTTATTATCATCACTATTATCGTCATCATCATATAAACAAAAATGTGAAACGATTTCATGAAACTAAGTTTTTTTTCGAAAAGGGGGTTTTAATATTTTTCTCCAAGTCCTCCCACTTTATTCTCAATTATTTTACGTCATTGTCTGTTCGATTTGCTAGTCCAAAATAGTTCAGGATCATCAACCAAACGCAGAACTAAAATCATTTGAAACAAAGAAATCACAAAAAACTTGTTCGCTAAAAGTGTAGCCTATTGTGTGTGCAGAATGAATAATTCAATGTGAGTTAAAGCGCCGTACGGCGAATTTTGGTATTTAAGTAGACATTAGCATATCAAATAAATACCTGCTGAACAGAACTGCTTATATATTACCAGACATAGAGAAAAATTTTCAAAGAAATTGGTCCAGTGCTTAGCCACACCAGCTACGAAACATTTGAAAGCCACAGCCGTCATTCACACACACACGCGCGCGCGCGCACACACACGCACACACACACACACACACATACACACACACACACACACACACACACACACACACACACACACACACACACACACACACACACACACACACACACACACACACACACACACAC
>JZLH01S0165083.1:0-15673 GCA_001188425.1 Eucidaris tribuloides
TTGTGTTTTCTGACAAGGACTTGTTACCAAACAATAGATAGGTGGAAGGGACACAAGTGCAAAGTGTCTGTTGCTAAGGATTTGTTGAACTTAGCAACACATTCATCAATGAAAACACTCTTGATGATGTACTAATTGATCTGGTAATAGGATTAAAATAGGCGTATCTTCAAGCAGGAGCCTGATAAACATCAACAACTATGTAATCATTGTTTGGCTTTTAAAATGCTGATACATCCTGTAAGCTCCACTGTAGAGACAATTAATATTCCACTTGATTCCAACACTTGTCTTGCTTCCCAGGAATAAGAAATTGTAGCCATCACTCATCCACATCAAATATGTTAAAGTGATCATTAATAACAATGAGGTACATGTATCTATTTTCCATCACAGTTATTGATTTGTTGACATGAGAAAAAAATTAGATGCAGTAACATAAGTAATGACATAGGCCTACAAGTAGAAACACTTAATTTAAAATGAGTGCCAAATTCCAAATTTTGTATAGAAAAATATTCTGAAATGATTAAATCATTATTATTTGTATTAGATGTAGTGGTAGTAGTGGTGGTGTAGTGGTATAAATTAATAGGAATTGTTAGGTACCAGCAGCAGTAGCGGTATAACCGGTATCCATGCCATTGTTTGAAATATAGCACAAATTCATTAACTTTTCGGCATGTGTTCTTTCTCGTTCCCCTCTTTCCAGGCGAATCCTGAAGAACAGAAAACAGGAAAAGACCAAAGAAACTGACAAAAGTGACACTTCCCCGTCCAGTAAGCTAAACGTCGTCAGCATCCACATACCGAAAAAGGAAAGCATTAACAGCGTAAAGGGCGCCATCGAGAGCCACCACACACCAGCCACCAACCACGGATTTTCTCGCAAACATGACGGCGGATTCTATACAACATGAAACAGTTTTCTTGTACTAGTTATATTTCAGTTCATTGACACAAACATTTCTGTAACATATATTGTTAGCAACATGAACTTTTACTTTTAGTATAAATATACTGTGCAAGAGATGACAAACACCCATAACAGACCGTGTGTTGCAACATATTACAGCAACTGAAATTTATACTGTAAAGTATGCTGGTTACCCTGAAAGATTTAGTCATGTAAAATACCTGATATATATATATTTTTTTTGGGTTCAAATGAGTATAATACTACAGAATGCTAATTCCCCCTCCTAAGGTCCAACAGTAACTGTACACCAGTGCATTGCTTCTGGCTTATAAGTGCCAGTAGTAATTATAGTTCATTTGACCATTGAAACTTGAAATTTGCTTGCTTCTCTTCTTAGCTCTTTTATTTTCTTCTATGTTTGAATTGAAAAAAAAAAATGTTTTGCGAAATCATGTTATTTGAAAGGATATATTTATATATTTTAAAAATATGTCATAGAATGTTCTAACTTTGCTACAGTTTTATCTCTAAAAGCTAATTTAGCAAGGTCTTGATTTTTTTGCTGCTGCCTAGAATTTAAGAAGTGTGATATAGAAGAGTATATGATTATATAAAACTATGCAACCATCATGATTAACAAATAGTATAGCTACTTCCATGTATTAGGTAGTATTAAAATTTCTTCCATTTCGCAGTATATTGTGCATTCCAATAGTAATTTCAAACTGACTTCATGTCATCAATATTTGATGATCTGGTTATTGTAAATGCAGATTCATGATTTCAGATCAAAAGTGTTTCTGTAGTTGTATCATGTGTATATATGCAAGTAAATTACATAACTTTCCCATGTACCTATCATGATTGATGTAATAAAGATATTTTACTATCAAAAAAATTAATAAATGCTGCTTTCTGGCTTTGAATTGTGATATGAATGCTTAGAAGAGTGAATAACACTGGTGATAAAGATATGAGATTTCACAGTTGCAAGTAACATGTCACATCAACACCCAGTAAACCAAAAGGTCTATACTCCCGACCTTAAATAGCGGCTCACAGGACACATCTGGCCCACCACCCAATTCAATTTGGACTGCCACAAATTTTGAGTAAAAAAAACCCACATATTTGCCTAATGGAAAATTGGGAATTTCATTGTTGCATGACTTTTGTTGAATCAATTTTCATTATTTTCCTCTTGTGGTAGGAAGTACCCCCTCCTCCAAAACGTCATCCTCGGTCATCCCACGCCTACCTCCCACACCTACCCCTCCCCCATTGTTTTTTTCCATATGTGCATATATTCAAGTATGCAATCATAGATCGATATGTTAGCATGATAAGAGTTTGTGTGGATTTCTTTGATAGACCGAAGTGATGGGCTGCGATCTGGTACCAAACTTGAGACTCTTAAAAAACCCGACTTTAACACACATCATCCATGGTTACAACATACAGATGGACACAAAACAGACACAAACACCACACACACACACACAAATACTGACGCTTCACTGTGTATTTTGCTGGAAGGGGGGAAGAATGGTATGGGATCTGGTACCTAATTCGAGTCTCTTTTGAGAGATTTTTAACCCGTTGCCTTCAAGATTCTGAATTCATTCTGATTCACATCAGGTTTCCGTAGCCAACGCATTAACCTTAACACACACACACCTTTCGTAATTACAATTACCAGAAAAGAATACAAACAATGAACACAAAAACAAAATTACAAGTTTACATCTCATATATTTTATTAATGTAATTCTTATTTACATGTACTACTGGTATACCAGCTAAAGCTATCTTCCAATCTAGTCATATTTCATTTAATTTCATGATAGCCTGTTGATTTGTACAAAACTACACATTAATATCACATCAGAATATTGTTCCTCAGCCCCTTTCTTCCCCCCTTAAAAAAGAATACATACATACCATCCAGGGTAAAAAAATATAGTTTGCTTCGCACCAGGGAGTGTTTCTTAATAAAGCAGCCCCTGAACACAAGTTAATATATGCAGTTGTCACAGTTTGGAGTGGCTATTTTGGAGAGTTAGGGGCAAATCGCCCTATTACATGTACCCTGCTTATTCCTTCCCTTACTATTGTAATTTATGCTTACTATTCAAACAGTTAATG
This sequence comes from Eucidaris tribuloides, assembly GCA_001188425.1. Lineage (NCBI taxonomy): Eukaryota > Metazoa > Echinodermata > Echinoidea > Cidaroida > Cidaridae > Eucidaris > Eucidaris tribuloides. The sequence continues at coordinate 3,065 of JZLH01S0165083.1, forward strand.
ATGAAATGCCATGCAAAAACAATGCCACCATACATTTAAAGGAATGTTGAATTTGCACAGTATCAGTCTACAAAGTAAATGTCAATAGATATTTCAGAGTCTATTCAGTTCAGAGAGTACTAACACAATTCAAATGCTTCCTAAATGTCTTATCTCCTCGCAGATTCCATCCGGTTATGGCAAATCAGTGTTGTATCCGAGACCACAGGTTCTGAGGCCGAGGCCACCCCAAAACACAACCTTTCCATAGGGTTTGGACGCGTGACTCAGGCCAAGACCGAGACTGAGACCGCCAGAAATTGGCCTAGAGGTTGGCCTTGGATACAACACTGTTTGCAAATACACAACAATACATAAATAAATTTATTAATTAAAGATGCCACAGAGAACAATCCAAATTTCCTGATATCCATGTGCGAGAGAGCGGAGCTATCAAGCCCGAGGAACAAACAAGTATATTTACGCTCATTTTCCTGGACAAGCCCCCAAATTTTGTTACAATGCCATCACAACCAAAAGGAATTGCAAAAAAAAAATATATATATATATTATGTGAAATTCACCTAAAATTCTTTTCCTTCTTTTTGTAAAAAAGAACAGTAAAATGCAGAAAACTCTGGAACTATCAGGAATTCTTGAAAAATTTCTTTTTGGAAAATCTGGAAATTTCTGAACTGTGGCATCACTGATTTATCAAAACATCTACAAAGAGCGCTCGAAGACTGACCATTGTTATTTTCTTCGTTAAACGTATATATCCCTGATTGAGAAGGAAATATTGGTGTTTATGAATGTTAACATGTTTTTGTTTATTAATTAAAGTATGTTACGACAACAATAGCATAAGTCCAATACATCAATACTTTGGCTATAAAGGCAGTATAACAAGAAGTAATATAAAAATGTATGGATGAAAGACAAGAATGAAAGACATCTTTTTTCATGAAAGACACAATCATGTACTTTTTCTGTAATAAGTATTGCAATATAGATCAATTGAAGCCACAACAGTAAAAGTGTGATATGTCCAATTTCTCGTTCTGTTTTGAGAGAGAAAGACAGCCATTTTGCATGAAAGACTCGCGTATTGTTTCTTCTTTTTAAGTACTGCAAAATGAATCATTTCATGCCATAACAGTACAATTCTGATACATGGACATTTCTTGGACTCTTAAGAGACAGAAACAACAACAGGCCTTCTCTAAAGAATTTAGCAGATTGACACCATCTCGTTTGTACGAAGATGATACTGCAATCAAATATTAGTCAAAGGCTGTTAGCGTCTCCCAGAAAAAAAAACCAGAACCCTAAAACAAAGCCTTATTGTGCAGAAGCAATGGGGCATAAGATTGAACAATCACAGTTCAAAATAAACTTTGACTTATGCTCTTTCAATGATACATTTAGCACTTATTTGTTCATACATCTCTGAGAACCATAACTTTTACAATTTTATGTCAAAAACAATTTGCTACACGTTTTGGCTTAGACAGTCCGCATACCATGAGGCCATTTCTTTCTTTTTCCTGATGTGCACAATGTCTGAGCCAAAAAGTGTAGAAAAATCATCATGCAAATGCTTTTTGACATTACATTTTCAAAGTCATGGTTCCCCGGGGGGGTCGTTCTCCACACGGCCTGTCTCCCACCCGTGTCCAACAACCTCAAAAATGCACCCTAAACGGCGTAACCTATGTAACCAAATTTGCAACCCTAAATGGCATAACACATCAGAAAAGCTACCTTTAGTGGCGTGACTTCCAGGAAATCCACTTATTCTGATACCCTAAGTGGCGTGAACAGGGAATCTACTAATTTGATACCCTAAGAGGCGTAAACCGTGAAATCAACTAATTTGATACCCCACCCAAGTGTTCTTCTCATCTAAAACATTATTGTACATTGCGCAACCCGAAGAGGTTCACTTAACAATTCATAAATAATTCTCCTAATTATCAAATGTTCATGTTGGAGATGTTATTAGATCGACAAAAAATTTGCATCCCTAAATGGCGTAATCTACATAACCAAATTAGTATTTCTAAATGGCGTGACATGTGAGAAAAGGCTACCCTAAGTGGCGATTGCCAGTGAACGGTGCTGAAAAAGCTACCCTTTTTCCAAAAGACGTCGACGACGCTAGAGGGAGCTGGAAAAGGGACCCTTTACGACACTTTTTCCGGACGCGGGTGCGTAGCAGGCCGTGTGGAGAGCGACCCCCCCCCCCCCCCCCGGCCATGGTTCCCAGGGACGCATGAATAAATAAGTTTTATGAATAATATGAAAAAGCATAAGTCAAAGTTTATTTCAAACAGGATTTTTCAATCATACGCTCCATTGCTTCCACACAATAAGCCTTTGTTTTAGGGTCCTGTTTTTTTCTGGGACACACTGCACTACAAAGATTTAAAATTGATTTTAAATTTGTTTAGAACACAGTAAGCCAACAACTTACCATTTAACTCCTCATAATACATGATCCAGATTATACATTTCATGTTGAATAAGTCACATGCATGAAAATCAATGTTTAGCACACATGTCTTTGAATTACACAGTTCAAATTTGTACCAAGTAATGTACTCATTAAATATGTGTAACTGTAATATATACTATACAATTAAATTAAATAATCTAATGGACTTTTTTCAGCATCCTCTTTGACTAGATCTGCCTATAAATGTAATATAAAACCAAATAAATATAGCTCTACAGTATACTGATATTTACATGCCATTTTAAACAATGTACTATGGAATGCTTCAAACTTTCCTTTCAGCTAGTTGTACGAAAAACAAAAATAAGGGATACAAGCTACAATTTTTTTGTGTCTTACCATTGTAGTGATGATCAAGGTGCATGATTTCTCAATACACATAAAATAGTTTTACAAATGCTTTATCAGCCTGGGAACTACTGTAGAAATAAACTCCAGGAATAAGCCTCATATTATAAAGTCAAGATAAATGACAATGGAATTGCAAGTTATACATATTTGAGAATTTCTCAAATATGATTTAAATAAATGGAAATATTGCTTTGGCATAAAGTATGTAGACAGCAGCCTAAAATGTATAAAAATACTTAATGAATTTAACTGGTTCTCATTTTACTAACTTTTTTTTAAGCTATACAACTTTGAAAAACACAAGGGTTAAGAAAAAGTATTTGTCTTGCCTCCACTATGGCACACTCAAGTTTGGGACAAAAAAATTGAAAGAATGTCTAAGTATTGTGAATCCCCAAATATCATACTTTTACTTTACGGATTATAAAGAATCAAGTATCAATATGAATTTTGTTGAAAATTGTAACTTTTCATTTTTACTTTGTTAATATATTTATAACATTTGTAAGTTGTATAGCAATCCCACATCTGTACTGTACTGGTATCAAAGCTTCAGAGACTATGATTGTTGTGATGTAGGTTCAAGCATGTCATATTTTAAAGTAATTCTTGTTCCTTCTTCATGCAACCAAATACTGATTTTCCAATACAACCCCCTCCCCCCAAAAAATACTTCCTTGAGGGAATATCAGTGAAACTTGAGGAAAGAGCGAAGAGGTACACAGTGTGGTCAACCTTTGATACATGAGCATCATGGCTATGACTTTTTTTTTGCATGTTTGACCACTTACGAAGGTTTTGATCTAGGTAAACCACTTGGTAAAGTAGTAAAAGGTGGCAAGAATATGGCTGTTAATACTTTTTTTTCTACAAAGTGTATTACAGAATATACCAGATCAAATCAATTTGTGATTTTGTAATATGATATTCTCAGTTATATAAAATGTATGAGGTGTCATAAAAAAGCTTACAAACTACCCTGCTTACATTATGCACATTTCAAAGTCTTATGTTATGTTTGCATATCAAAGTTTTAAAATAAGAGATTTCAAGCTTTACAAAGATGTGCAACTCACTACACCTAACCCACTTACATTGGGGAAAGAAAGTATGCCCCATGCAATGCTACTTTATCAGAAAAGGGGCTTTTAAATTCAGGATCTATTTCCAGCACATAAACTCATTCCTCATTGCATGTATTGTGATTGGGAACAAAAAAAACGAGGACTCGAACCTTCCCACTACCTATTATGGAGGGATTTTGTAATTCCCATATACGGTACTTTCAGTTCCTATTGCTAAATGGGTTAACAGGATTAAAAGTGAGAAGAGTAACCAGTGTTATTTTACTAACAACTAAAGAGGTGCATTAGCTGTACACCAAAACCACACCGAAAAATATGGTCTGGAAAAGTTTTGTGCCCCTCTTTTACTTCAGAAAATATGAAACAGAAAGATTATTTTTCCAAAATATACCCCAAACTAGAAATTGCTCGTGCCAACCCAAATCACCTACTTTGGGCCCTACTTTAAAATGAGGTGGCGAGACTTTTTGTTTATATTGTGGTGCAGGGTCACATATACGTAGACCAGTCCTGACAAGATTTTGGACACTTCCTTTCTTTCCTTTACACTAAATTTAATATGGTTCAAGGAAACTTGACTGGGATGGAGATACCAAGTTGAAAGAAAGTCTCTGGTCGAAGGACGGTGTCACGTATTATTATTACAAAAGATACTTATTTTCATCAAATTGAAAGACAATCTGGTATAAAAATAATTACTTGACACAAGGTAATGTTACGAAATATATGTACATGTAACTTTAAACAAGAGCCCGGGGGGGGGGGGGGGGGTTGGGGGCACGATGCTCACCTGAGTTCTCGCAAACTCTCTATGGTACCCATAGAAAAAACAATCAGCTATATGTATAGTTTTGGCCCTTGGAGCCTGATATCTAGGCACCCACGTAGCCAAATGAACCAGTTGGAAAACTTTGCATCCACTTGCCATAACCGTATAGCTGATTTTTCCAAGTTTAAGTTAAATTCTGACATCCATTTTATAAAACAAGCGCCTAGTATATTACACTTTTGACTTATGGACATAGCTTATAGTGCCTTGCCAATTTAAAATTGAAGGTCACTATACATGTAGCATTTACATCCAGTTAGTCAGCAAATGGGCAATACGACTCAAAGAAACATTCTTTGACCTTTGACTACATATGTGACCTTTGATCCCATAATTAAATTGAGGTCGCTTGTTACGGCATACTACCCCAAGTTTGGTTACAATGGGCTTGTGGTTAGAAAAGTTACATAAGTTTGGCGTCCCGTTATGGCCTGTCCCTGGGCCCCAGGGGGACCTTGGTGTACCCATTCCAGGAACCTCTATACCTCCATGAGGATATTCCTACAGATTGGTCTATAATCATTGATGAGAATGTGAATTATACCTATAGGGCCCCATCCCAAACTTTTGCCCCATTTAGGGGCCAAATCGGGCCACCCTGGGCATTGTCATGAGGAACATTAATGTAGCACATATAGAGGTATCTACACACAAAGTGGCTTACCTAAACTATTTCTGGATCTAGAGAAGAAGATGTTTGAAAACTACCTACTTTTGGCCCTTTGGGGCCCTGCCCCGGGCCAAATCCAATCATGCATTTTGAAGAAGACGCTGAAAATGTGTAAAAGTTTACGCACGACGCACACCGCACGATGGACGAAAAGCGATCGCAATAGCTCAGTTGAGCCTTTGGCTCAGGTGAACTAAAAAAAGGTAAAAACGTACCTTTGCAAAACACAGATCTTGGGTTGAAAAGTATTTACTTCCTCTACTACACAAGGAGAGTGAGGACTCATATATAAAATAAATCACAAATTTCTGTTGTTTGATACCACTTAATCCTCTTAGTCCCAAAGGTGGAATTTTGTGTAGTTTCGGGTTTAGACCAGTCATTGCATGGGACTAACAGGGTTAAGTGATCCCACACACCTGTTACTTATGTACATGTACCATGTCAATAAGACTGCTCTTTTACCCCAAACACAAATGATAAATTATTTAAACACCTGAGAAAATTGGTGCTGAATGATATCTCCCATAACCATATCAAACACCAAAGTTGTATTGCCACATTGATATCGCTTTCTCATTTGTGAAATGGGAGGCATCCATGTACCCTGAAAGACAGGAAGAGGCACTGTTATCGTAGTTCTTAGATGCAAAGATGACTTCACACACAACACATGAAATTGAGGTATCAAGACCATTCTTTTTTTTAACACACAGAATGCATGCCTACTGACATGCAAGGCATCCATCTTATTGTCACATAGATGCAGGAATATCACTTTGACTAAATATCCTCCATGAATATATATATATCATCTAGATGGCTGTCCCTTGTCTAGAGCCTATGATATGTGAGGAATCCATCCTGTTGTCTCATAGATGCATGACAATCACTTTGATATCCTCCATAAATGATGTATACATGTAAATCATATAGACGGCTGTCCCTTCTCTAGAACCTATAATATATGAGGAATCCATCTTTTTACCACATAGATGTGGGAGTATCACTTTGATGACAACCTCCACTAATGATAAATGAATCATCTAGATGGCTGTTCCTTGTCTAAAGCCTATGCTATGTGGGGAATCCATCCTGTTATCTCATAGATACAGGAGCATCACTTTGATATCTTCCACAAAATATGTATCATCTCAACAGCTGTTCCTCATCCAGACACTATGATGAGGAATCCATCCTGTTGTTTCATAGATGCAGGAGTATCACTTTGATGATAACCTGAATAAATGATACATGAATCAACCATATGGCTGTCCATTATTTGAGCTTATGATATGTCAGGAATCCTCAAGAACTTGTCCCCATGGATTCAGTGGATGAAGTACATATCTAATGCCGCACAAGTCCAGACATCCACACCATGTTCCAGTGGACACAACTGAATCCATCAGATGTGGTGATATTCAGGCTCTATGATCGGTGGTAGAGGTATCTTGCGACTTATCGTTCCAATATCGCGATTGATTTTAGGGAGCACTGCTCTGGTAGGGTTCTTGAACCTCTGGTGAACGATGACTTTCTTGATTGCATCCTGTGAGAAATGTAACAGAAAGTCACACACAAACTGCTTTTTAAAGTTGTTGATGCAAATCGAAATGTATGTACTTTGAAGCCCAGATTTAGTTTTGATAAATGGTGATTTTTGTTTTTTATTGTGTTTTTTAGATAGACCTACATCATCTAATAATACCCTGAAAACACACACTCTTAAAACACTACAATTTTTTTAGCAATTGATGAAAAAAGTGCCCCCTCCCACCCGACTGGTTTGCCATACGAAATGTATATACTGCTACATGCTCTCGGTTTATGTTTATTTATTTCTGGGATGACAATGGAATAATTTGTGAAAGATTAACAAAAAATTTGGCCGATTGACCAAACTAAACTTGGGCTTTAATCAAACTGAATTTATGGCATTGTACTGTTGAAGAGTAATTCATGCATTAGGTTACACCCTGGGGCACGCAGACTGCAATATCTTGCAAATTTGATGTGTGCGACTGGCACAATCCATGTAGAGCATTGCTATGTATTTTTTCTACTCAGAGGGCAACACCTTCTGGTGTCCTTCAAACTTGTTCTCTTCTGGTGCGAATTCTGCAAGATATCTCATGAATTTAGAATTAGTTATAAATATTATAAAAAACAGGTGGAATGACTCGTAAACAACACAAGTATTAGCACTGGTTCAAAGGGACTGTACAACACTGGTTGTACAGTCTGTTGGTAGTTTTTTTTTTTTGGGGGGGGGGGAGGTATTTCTGCAGGGGATCTTAATAAATCTCATGAGAAAACAATGGACAATTATCTGTTGCAAAGGAACAAACATTTTATGTCACTCTTCACACCAAGATATACTTTTAAGGTGCATCTTGGTATTTCCAGGCCGACAATCTACGTTCATTGCCAGACTAACTACTGCGTAAAATGTGGAGTCTTTTGGTCGCAAATTCAATATGGTAGATGCACAAGAATTTGACAAACTGGTGAAGCAACACATACATTTGGAAACTAGTTGAACCACACTTGAAAATATATTTCCATTTGTAGTACAATCAAATTTATGACACAACATGCTGGTAAAATCTCTATCATTACTTTTTGCAGAAGAAATCACAGAACTCTTCTATATTTGGTCAGCTACATATTGTAATACCCACCTTCCATTTCTTTTTCACCTCCCGTCTACTCTTCGCCCTGCTCTTGGGTAAAAGTTTGGCCAGGAGTAATGCTCGTACGGAGATGGTCTCCATTTTGTGGACTCTGTCCAGGGGGATCATTCTCGTACCCCTCTTAAATTTGTGGACCTTGACATTCTTTATCGTGTCTTTTCTGGTAATGCTCGGTCTGTGTATTAAAAAAGACACATATACCATTATAACTTTCAAACATTTTAAAAATTTACACACGTAAGCACAAACTGAATTTAAAATAAACAACAGGAAAAAATTACTTTACTACAACACCCTCAAGATTGCTGATTTATTAAAATAGACACATCACATCTATTTTCTTGATTTAATACTCATCAAACCCATTTATTTAAATTGAAGACAGTATTTATGTCAAAAAAATAAATCAAATGTAACAAAATAAAAGTGAAGAAAAATCTGAAATTCCTGAGGTACATGTAAGTGCATCTAGTTACATACACAATGTACGTGGGGTATGGATGACAGGTTTTCCTAGTACAGTCAAACCTGTATTAACCGCCACCTCTCCATAGCAGCCAACCTGTCTATAGTGGCCACTAAAATGATTCCCCTGTAAACAAATCATGTGTTTAAGAACCTGTCTATAGCAGCCACCTGCACCTTTTTGTTTCCCTTGGGTGGCCACTATAGACAGGTTTCACTGTACATGTGACTTGCTTTGATTCTGGTATCTGTTTTAATACCACTTTCTCAAAGTATGCTTACAATCACAGACCAAAAGGGGGCTACCCTCCCCCCTCAAACATCCTGTTAATTAGCAAGGAAAAACCAAAGTAAAACATTATTTTTTAAAGAGAATAAATACAAAATTGCCAAAATAAAAAGGAAGTTTTGGTCAACAAGAGAATATAACCTACCCCACCCCATGTTCTGGAGATGACATTTGAAAATCTCGAAATCAAAAGTCCTGTATTTGTGACCTGTCGCCATGATACCCTGATAAAGTCGCACATATTTTGAAATATAAACATTGAATGAAAGATACTTTGGGTGAAAAATATAAATATAAAAACCTTCGCAACATGTGAAGGCCATAGAACTTTTGATTTTTTGAGGACACTTCACTTTCATACTTATCCAATAATTAAGATATTTGGCACTTTCCTTACCTTTAGATTGTGTGACTTTCAGTGTTCTAGTCAAGACCAGGCCATCCGAGACCAAGACCAAGACCAAGACCAGACACCCCGAGACCAAGATCAAGACCAAGTAAAAGAGGTCCGAGACCAAGACCAGAAGTTCAAGACCAAAACCAGCATTTCAACTGACACTAATTTGTGCATGTTTTGAGGATAACGCAACTTTGTTACTCAGCCTTAACTGCCTACTGCTTACACATTGCAATCAGTCTGTAATATGATTTTTAAAAAGTTAAAATTAACAGTTAATGAAGAACATTATATATTTTTCATTGTTTCATTTGTCACTTAAAATGCCTCCAAAAGTTTAACGCAAATAGGCCTACGACTATGAGTCATTATGATACCTACAAATTGCACAGGAACCACTCAGAAACAATTTTAAATTGAAAAGAATACTTTTTCCCATGAACACATTTGCCTGAGCTACTGAAATACAGATCAGATAAAGAAAATAAAGTGTTGTTAGTATCTTCTTTCTTTCATTCATTAATGTTTTTTCTTCATTCTTGATTTTCTTGTTATTTTCCTACATTTCTGTATTTCTGTATCTTTCTTCCTTTTTTCTCACTTTTTTCATTCATTCTTTTTCTTTCTTTTTGTCTGTTTTATTCCTTTCTATTTGTATTCTTTCATGCAGTATTTTTTAATTTCATATTACCATTTTCTCTTTCTTTCTTCTTTTATTCGTTAATCTTTTGATTCTTTATTCTTTTATTTTTTGTTGTTTTTTTCTTTCTTTCTACCTCTTTCCCATATCTTTCTTTCTCTTCTCATTTTCTTTACTCCATCCATTCTTTTTCTCTTTTCTTGCTTATTTTTTCTATCTCTATCTTTCTTTCTCCTTTTTTCTCTTCTTCCTTTTTAATTTCATTTTTCCTTCCTTCTTTCTATCTTTCTTCCTTGTTTTCATTCATTCTTATGTCTTTTATTCTTATTTCCTAAAGTTCTTTCTTCCTTTTTCTTACTTTGGTCTGCCTTTCATTCATCCTCTTCCTTTTCTTGTTTTATTCCTTTCTATTTGCAATCTTTCATTTTTCTGTTTTTTCTTTTGTTTTAACCTTTTCCCTTTCTTACTTCTTTTATTAGTTTTTTTTGGGGTTCATTCTTTACTCTTTTATATTAATTCAGTTTTCTTTCATGCTACGTCTTTCCCATATCTTCCTTCCTTTCTCTTTCTCTTCATTTAATCTTTTCTTTTTCTCCTTTCTTGCTTTTTTTTTTGTTTCTCTTTCTTTCTCTTTTTCATTCATTTTTCTTTCCTTCCTTCTTTCTATCTTTCTTCTTTCTCTTCTTTCATTCATATCTATTTTCCTTCTTTCTATCTGTTTCAAAATTTCTCTTCCTATCTTGATGTCAATCTTCTTTTTCTGTTTTTCTTTTGTTCTCAGTCTTCTTTATTTCATTATTTCCTATTCTTTTCTTTCTTTAGTTTGACGCTCTATTCTTCCAATCTCTTCGTTTTTCTTTCTTTCCGTCTTTCTTTGTTACTTTTTCTTCCATTACTTTTTCTATGTTTGAATGTTCATTCCATACTTCTTTCTTTGTTTTCTACCATGTCTAACTCCATGTTCAATTGTAAGAGGAATGACCAGAATATATTGCGTCAGAAAACCCACCATTGCTGGTCCTTAGGTGTAGAAGATCTGTGTTAAAACTATGTTTGTACACATTCTGCATGTTTGAATGCCTTATATACATGCCGCAAAATTGCAGTTTGTACATGTACAACAATAAAGATTTGTATGTAAAATCATGTTAGTTGCTGGTCTCAGGCCAAAGGTTCAAGACCAAGACCAGAAGGTTTGAGACCAAGACCGAGACCAAGAAAGAGCATGCTGGTCTCGAGACCGGTCTCGAGACCAAGACCAGTCTCGAGACCTCCAACACTGGTGACTTAAACAGGGTATTGTGGTGATGGGTCACATTTTCTGTGTCATTCAAGTATAACATATTTGTGACCCCCTACCACCCCCCCTCCCCAAAACCAGAAAATCCACACCACTGATAACAACACACAAATAATCTTTCTAGAAGCCCTAACCGTACCTGCTGCCACCATTGCTGGTTCCCATTGTCTCCTCATCAGGGTCGTTGTCTATCCTCCGTTTGATCTTCAGTTCCATGGAATACTCCTCACGATACTTGGCCAGTCGGGACGTTGAGATGGATCTCTCTACATTCAGCACAATCATGGCCCACTAAAGGCAGGGAAGAAAAGGGATTTTTCAAACAGAAATCAATATTTAGTTTAAACCTAACTAAAAGATCACCATAGATTTTGTCAAAATTCTTCTTCTTCTTTTTTATTCGGGTTTCTTTCTGGTCATTTCTTGTGTTCAAGATATCTCATTAACGCCATCGTCAATCATCTTGTAACTTAGCATAGTTATGTCACGTGTCAAGACCTCGCTACACAATTTTTGTCTGTGTGATCACTTGCCCGTGACGTCATCTATGACGTCATTTACAAAAAAGTTAGAGTTAACCTACATTTGCAATATCTCGAGCCGGCAGTAGAATAAAACAATGAACTTTGGCAGAGGTCAGTTCAGGACAAGGGTCAACTTTTGGTCCATTCCACGTGCGCGCGCGCGTCTCCACGAGCGTGTACAGGCGCATCAAAGTTTTAAAATGCTCCAAATGACTTTTTGTAAACAGTACTATATGTTTCAGGTCATTTGGAGCATTTTGGTGTGCGCGTTTTTTTGCGCGGACCCCCTTTCCCGAGGAATAACATGTTTTTTCGATGATTTTGGATGTCTAATTGAATTCTACGTCATTTAGAACCTTTTCCCGTCCACAAGAACCCAAAATATCACTTACACGCCCGAAAAACGTACGTGCGCGCGTAGTGAATGGCGGCATTTTTAATTCACTCGTAACTCTCTAGAATTAACGGTGACCCCTACTTTTTATTGCATAATCTGGTAGACAATGATGCGTAGATAACATTTCAGGCATCACTTTCTATGCCAAATTGTTGTGACGTCATCTATGACGTCACAAAGAAAAATTGTATTTCGCGCATATCTCATGACTGGAGTCGAGTAAGATAACCAAACTTGGTACACAGTAACTTGAGGTCAAAGGTCGTCACTGAAGCTAATCATAACCGTCCGTGCGTCGCGACGAGCGCGTACGCGCACATTGAATTTGAATTAATGCTTGATAGAGAATTTTAGGTGATGAGGGACATAGTTTATCATGCAGTAATACTTTATTTAGATCGCTTGTCACATTTTCTTTAGATTTAATGATGGGAGCGGTTATGCGGATCACCAATTCTCTCAGTGACGA
>JZLH01S0165100.1:0-16543 GCA_001188425.1 Eucidaris tribuloides
CGAGACAATAAAAGCAGAAATACTTGTCCACAACAAATCAGTTCAAAGAAAGTTAGGGCAGAACTAGACAAACAATCAAAAGTAATCTCTATTGTTTTCTACTACCAACAAATTTGTCACTCTCAAAATCTTTATTTTCTACGTACATAAACTCTATATTGAAAAATATTGTGCATGTAAAGGCCTCCGCACACTACACGACTTTTGTCGTACAACTGCACCGACTTGGATCCGAAATAAAAAACAAAGCTTACATTTCGTACACGCTGATCGTGTACGAAATATCAGCTTTGTTTTTTTATTTCGGATCCAAGTCGATGCAATCGTACGACAAAAGTCGTGTAGTGTGCGGTGGCCTTAACATTAAACAAACTATGAATGAAAAAGTTAACATTTTGTGAAATTTGGAGTACAAAACCTGTGAAAATTTGCTCAGAAATAATATATCCTCATAGTCATTTGTGATGATTTTAATTTTTTTTAAAAATCATATGTTCATTATTTATCCAATTTTGGGAAAAATTCCATGATCTGTTTCTCTAATGTATATCAATGCAAAGCCACTTGCTATCAGGCCAGAATGTCCCTTTAATTCCTTCAACAAAAACTTACAGAGCACAGTGACTTGTGGAAAGTATGATGGAACATTTTTATTAATGTTTCCAAGCACAGACGTGTCAGCTAACCCATGTGCACGTCATAAGATCGGGTGCATGCATCATGCATGTGGCTTTGCAAAGCGAACGTGCCGGATCGACACTTCATGGGCAGCGGCACAAACTAATCCACTCGTGTATGTATGCACGGCGGTGTTTCGCTGTGGTGGAAAACATCGCCCTCAATAAATGATACTGAGTTAGCTTGCCTTCTTTCCAAACGCAAGTTTAATGTATACTGTATAATATGTACTTGATGCATAGGCATGGTAATGGATAAAGGACGGGTATAATATGGTCTTTTCTCCTCACCTGGGACCTATTGCGTGAGACTTTTACCAGAGAAATACTGCTGGTGAAATATGAAAACTCCAGTAAGCATTGAAGCAAAACTGTACTCTTAATTTTACAACAGGAAAAATTTGAAAAAATAATTCTGTGTTCCCCGAATATCTCATTTTCAGTGCTCTACAATACTGGTTACATTGTGCAGCAAGTAAATTCTCATAACAAGGTCAGAAAAAAGTTAAAGTGTGATAGCATCAAAGTAAAGTAATCTTGTCAAAGTCATGGAGCAGCAATTGTTTAAGCAGCCTCCAAAAATACACGAAATACTACTGAATTTTAATTTTCTCTAATCAAATAATTTTTTCATGTCTTTACTCCATGTAAAGTATGTTCATACTATACACACACACACATTTTCATTTGTGAAATAAGTATGTTCAGGAACAAAAAATAAAAGAAATGAAACTTAGTGATATTTTGTCTACCACTGGTACAAAACATACGGAGGGTTGCTCGGTTGCCAATTTTGTTGATCTTTGGATGTGTCAAAAAATAATATTTTAACATTGGGAAACATAGTTATGATTTCGTCAATGTCATCAAGTGGACAAAGAACTAATTATGATAAAAATGTTGTTATTTAGTGTACAAGGGGGATGTACTGAGGGGGATTTAGTTCCAAAAAATAAATAAATAGAGAAATAAAGAAATAAAGAAATAAATAAATAAATAAATAAATAAAAAGTTAAAAATCTTACAAGACCTTCCATTTTGTCATTAGGTTCAATATGTATTATACTCCCGGATTATACTAGCATCATTAGATCAGACTTGAAAGTAGTCCACAAAATAAAATCTAATTTCCTACCTTTTAATGTTATATCGTAAATAGCTTTATATTATGGTTCACTCTCTGCACAGAAAATTTAGTACTTACGTTCTTTGACTTCAGAATTACAGTAGATTTCATCCAGTTCTTCTCTAACTGTCATAAGAAACCATCCTGCTCACAAGGATTCACAGCTCCAAATTCTGACCTGTAGAATCAGGACAATAAAAGAGCCCAACAAAACAGAAATCAAAGTGCAATCAAAACACACACACAATCTGTGCTTTAAAATATTGTATGCAAATGAACGAGTGATCGATGCAGGGCATGTGTAAATACTGTATCTTAATACTGCTGTATAGTTTGGGTTGGTTCGGACTAAAAAGTAAACATGTGAATGTCATTTACAGACACTTCTTGATAAAGGCTCAGACTAGAGTAGAGCAAGACAATGAGTGTTTCCACACGGTTGGCTGTATTACAATTGTAATCATGTTAACCCGTTGAAGACGAGTGACCAGATATCTCATCACGAGGTCTATGGGAAATACGTGTTAAAGGAAAAACAAATCGTCTCCAACGGGTTAATAATCACCGATCACTCAATTATGGTATTTTAAGCAGTGTGAAAGCAAACTAGAATCGTAGTTGCAAATTGAAATACGAATTTCAAATCGTGGTAGAGAGGTGTCTTCTAACACAATTCTCCCAAATTATGGCATATTTTCATAAGTGTAATAATAGGCTTGGATCTCTTCAAGGCATTGATTTAGGAGATTAACATTATGTGAACTTAATGGGATGCGCCGCTCGTAATTTCATGTACGTTCAATACCATTAGCTTGCCCTATTGCAAGGCCGTGTGTAACACTGAATCCTACACTACGTAGTGTTAGAGTTCAGTGGTGCATAACAACAATCATGTCATGAGCTGCCAAAGAATTGCCGTTGAGGGTAGGGCCGTTGTCAGTTGGGCTCAGTTCGCCTTTCTTCAGGTGAAAGCGTGCTGCATAGGGAATTGCACACAATTCGTGCGCGCTAGTTTTCTGAAAGTATACAGGCATTCCAAATATTACCCGAGCTGGGCCACTTCCAAAACATTCATGCATATGCAACTTTTCGGTCCTTTCAAGTGGCACACTTCGTCACTGAAATTTCAAATACTAATCAGAGTAGATTTTTGCTTGCATGTACATGTAGAGGTGAAGGTCAGTCATTCTAATCCCAGCAATTACATTTCAAATGCTCATAGACCGACAGGTTTGTAGTTGTGATAACGCAATAATACAAACCACACTGTCAACAAAGTCATGCAAATGTGGTTTTGCTTCCAGGCTGTGGTTATAATCTATTGTTGACTTGCAATTGACAGCATACTCGCATACCATATAACTTCTAAGTTCCAGACAATATCAATCTGGTATCAATCCACTTGATACTATTGTGTCAACTTGTCAAGGATTGAAAATAATTATAATGATTGAATTTCATATTGTCATACTCTCTAATAAGAATGAATTAGGGTGATACTTCTAAAGAATCTAGTGAATCTATCTCTGCCTTTTCTACACTGTTATTATCAAAGTTACTCACATCATTCAATTTGGTGACAAAAGGTAGCATAGTAGCTACAACATAGGTCTTCAATTATAATTTAACAATTTATGTCCCATGACTGCAGTAAAATACTATTAACTTTGCATGTGATAGTCTGAGTATGAAAGGATTAGTTAAAACTTACTGATAAACTAAAGGAATGAATACTTTTCCTAAAGACGTACTAGTTGTATGCACCTGCTAGAATTTTCAAAGGGTTACTTCAGTTTTTAAATTTAATATCAAGAGTGAAATTAAACCAACATTTTGATCATTAACATTATCCAGTCCACCAATTTTCACCTGACAGTGCAATGTTTGATGTGGAAAACTTTACACTACAAATTATAAAATTTGGAAGTTCTTTTTAGCTTAATAAAACATAGAAAACTTGCCATTCATTTTTCTTTTAAAATGCATAATTTGTTTTTTTTTTATTTCAAGGCACGTAAGAGGGGAATAGTTACCCAATGGTGTACATTTTCACTGACATTAGCTCACTTCTTCTATGTAAGAGCCCTTTCTGATATTGTGCAAATCAAGGACAATATGTTCAAACCTTTAATATCACACTCAGAATATCACATGAAAATGGTATCAAATTTGTTGCAATGACACTCTGAGGGTTAAAGGCAAGGTTCACCCTGACATCAAGTTGGTTTCAATCAAAGCAGAACAATGAGAGAAACATATTGATGAAAGTTTGGCGAAAATCCACCAAAGAATAACAGAGTTATGAAGTTTCAAAGTTTTAAATTTGCGACGTCACATACGAGCAGCTCCCCATATGCCATGTAATATAAATTCTATAAATTGCAATTTTTTAATAGTTCACGATAATTGAATAGATTTTCTTTCATAGTTGCATGTGTGGAATAATGTTTTTGATAATATATTGAATGCACAGGTAAAATCATTTTCAAATTTCTGAGAAAACGGCACCTTTATGGAAGTTATTTCACATGACATGTGGGGAGCTGCTCGCATGTGACGTCACAAATTTAAAACTTTGAAACTTCGTAACTCTGTCATTCGTAGGTGGATTTTCGCCAAACTTTCATTAATATGTTTCTCTCATTGTTCTGCTTTTATTAAAACCAACTTGATGTCAGGGTGAACCTTTGCCTTTAAGGAACAGGAGTACACCAGCACATCCATCAATCATGCTAGCCTTGCCTACAGGTATTACCTTGAATTCCTATCATTGTAGCATTTATCTTTTTTTTTATCAGATTATCCATGATGAGAATATTACTCAAACTGTCAGAAAGCTTTATTCATTGTCAATAATGCCTCTAGATATGGAATGAAAGCCATAAGGAATGAAATTGTCCAGGGCACCAGCAAACAGCAAATGGGCAAAATTATTACTACCACTATTACTGCTGCTGCTGCTACTACTACTACTATTACTACTACTATTACTACTACTACTACTACCTACTATCTACTATTGCACTTCATCATTGTTATTTCTATTGTTATTATCATTATTATTGTTACTATTATCATTGTTATCATTTTACTACTACTATCATCATCACCATCATTACTCTTGTTATTGTTATAGTTGTTGTTATTATAAATATTGTTATTGTTATCATTATCATCATTATCATCATCACCATCTTTTAATTGGTTGACAAGAAGGGGCAGTCTCATTTCTACTCTCTTCTGATCTCTCATTTGTAGCTTAATCTACTGACCTGTACCATCTTCAAAGTCAGACTAAAATATCAATTCTTGATGAAATACATGAGTGATTTTTTTTTGTAACTTTGCCACAAGCAGGGCTCGACAAACCCAGGTGCCCAAGTGCCTGGGGCACCTGAAAATCACGGTCGGGCACTCAGAAATAAAAAGAACCTGTCCAATCGGGCAATGCCTTTTTTGTCAATGATCAATTGACTAAAACAACTTGCTTCTAGATCGGCATTTGGATTATACTGCCGGGCACTTGAATTTAAACTTCAAATGCCCGACTGGGCAGTCAATAAAAAAAGCTTTTGTCGAGGCCTGCACAAGTGTTAAAATACACTTGAAATCAGAAACATACATGTACATACACAAACAAAAAGACTAACACACCTGGTGAAGTCAAAGCTAGACCAATGCAAGGTTATTTGTTCCAGAATAATTCAATTGCAAAACAGGATTAATTGCTGCTAATTGACCGGTGAATTAAAAGCTATTTTTCTCACTTCCTCTAACTGCTCATGCTTTTAAACACATTCCACAGCCTGACATATGTTCACCAAAGTAGAACTATAATAAAGTACACAAAGCTTTGGGCCAAGGGCCCAATGTACTCTTTAAACAATCAATCCCAAATCAATATATCCACACAATAATAATAGACGCTAATTGTGTTTGACAAAGTTGTTACAAGGTTAAAATGGCCCTAACGCTCTAATGATTTCTGGGGAGTTTGGGGTGGGGTATAAAAACCTAATGTTGGTACACACTGACAACAACGACCTTCCCAAATTAAGAAGCGAAAACAATACTGCATTCACACTGTTTGATCGAATGCAAAGCCACTAAATTTGACAAGTCGATAGCCAGGCCTCTTCTTTGTTGCTCAGGCAGTATTGATTTTTGGCGCCCGTAACTTTTAAAAGGTTTGCAACGAGATGTGTTCGACGGACAAGTCGGGCATGACGAAATGGAACTGAACACTTTCTGGAGGTGGCTGTCATGCTCGCATTACATTCAAATGTCTACATCATGTCAAAGCAAGCATATCTGGTTTTTATGAGCGCAATTATACTTTGTAATGCTAATACTTCGGCAAATGCAGTGTTTTAAGAGCCATTAGAGCACAGGGGTCAACGAAACAACATATTTATTAAAGATTCCATTTCAATGCACAGGATACTGAGACAATTTGTGTTAAGTTTACTTGTGAACATATTACATACATACCGTACTCAACAACACCTTAAAAGTATATTTTCTCGAATCACCCGCTAGGCCTCGCTCTACCCAACATTATCCCTAAGTTAAAGCCCAAGTATAGTTTTGGTTCATCAGACAAATTTGTTGTCAATCTTTCACAAAGTACTCTATTGTCACCCAAAACATCAGAAAACACCATCAAACCAACTGAAAAATGTATATAGTGACAATTCATGATATCTAAATTAAAGGAGAGCATCTATATATGTACATCATTACCTATGGGAAATGTCGGGTTCCCCCCCCCCCTGACATTTTCCATATTGAGTAATTTCTCAAAAATGGGAGAAATTAAGAGGGAGCAATTTTCAGGGCATTGATAGATCATATAGGTGTATCTAAAATTACATAATCGCAAACAATTTCATTTTTTACCAATTATCAAAAGTATACCCTGGCTTTAAATGTTTCAGAGCTGGATATTACTTAGAATATGTATGTTAGAGTGATAACTGCCTGATTAATAACTAAATTTATATTTGTGAATAATCTTTAACCCTTGCATGAATGATGAAGATTGGACTGTACGTATACTGTAAGAACATGTACTTTGTCAGCTTAACAGTTAATGAAACATAAATGGTCACTATCATTCTTCACAACATATTTTTTCCTGACTGTGGTACATTCGCTCAAAATATTGCAAAAATAAAAAATGTATACATGCTGGTTTCAAAGATCCAAAGAATGCTTGAAGAAATGTCAGTAAATATATCCATTCAAATTTGGGGATATTGTGGCTATTATTATAAATATTATAAATATATTTAACGTCTGTGCCAATTATCTATCTATTTACTGTCAGGAGACCACCATCCTTATTCACACTGTAATCTCACATTAGAGTATGATTATATCATACATGTTTATATTACACCCACATAATATCATTACACCAACTGGTATCTGAGACTATGACATACTCTTTGTCAGTTTTCATCAAAATGTACATAAAACAATCAACAAGTTAATCGAAACGAAATAAATCCCTCCTTACCAAATCACACTTGCTTATAATACTGCATTTCTCAATTAAGTGCATCAACCATTAAGTCCATAAATTTATTTCTTGGTGACAAAAGATCCACAGCAGCTACCAGGAATCAACACTGACCATGATTAATGACTTGATAATCAGTTCACCTCGGTCCTTACCACATAAGTTGCCCAACAAATTGAAACTAATTTAACACATCTGCGCTCTTGACTTGCTTCATGGCTGAGATGGGGGGGTGTGAGGGAGAGTGGAACTCAACCCCCCCCCCCCGACCGTTTTGAGTGTTATGTCCGCAACGCACGAGGTAGTCGCCGCGGCGTTTGATGACTTTTTTCTTTCAAGTCTCGCTCATCTTTTGAGACCTAACTCTCAATGTCCCGGTACGCGGTTCCAAAGTTACGCATGCGGCGTGTCACACCAAAAAAAGCTCAAAACACGAATCACATGTACATGTACAGTAATTTCAATGCAAATTGGGTTTTCAGCCAAAATTCATAAATGTATGATTATTTTTACTTGTACTGCCTTTTTGTGTTGTTTATGATTGCAAAAGTGTTCCTGACAAATTTCATTGAAAAAACAATAGAAAACAAAAGGTCAAAAAACAATGAAATACATAAGAAATTTGGAAAAAACAATACAATATATAATGCATCTATTTTGACTCCAAATTTGTTTTGAATAGATTTGTTAAGAATGCTACAGAGTGTCTAGACCCCCCCCCAAAAAAAAAAACCACAGCATTTTTATTTAGTGATTTAGAGGTAAATTCTAATTTTATGCATAAATTACCATAATTAATTAATGTGAATTTTTTTTCCAGGTAATTAACCATACAGTTTTGTACATTACATCTTGGGCGACGTGTTAAACAAGTATATCCCAAGATAATTCTCCTCTCACATGTAGGCTTTCCCCATCCCCAACATCCAAAGCCTCGATTTGCTGTCGGGATGTAGCGCCAGGCGAGGGAACGTACTCACTGAGTGACCCTCAATTAGCGCCAGATAATGTACAAATGGGTCTGCAGGCTTTCATGTTAGCTGCTCTCGGGGGCAGGTAGAGGTATGATAAGATTAACCTTTGGGATATCGCCTGCGAGGAGCGTCAAAACATCTGGTATACCCATTCGCAGGCAGGCAAGGGTAGGCCTGGCGCTGTAGTGATGCAAGTCTCATCTATTTTGGATGCCTTCAAATTTCAACTCGACTACAAGGCACGACCCGACCTGTATGACTAACATGAAGGAACACAGACAAGTTATCCTGTAAGCGCTATCTCCCATGAATACTGATATAATTTGCAAATGGACATTTATGAAATTTAATATTTTGTACTTTTGCAAGGAATATACAATGTAGTATATTAATTAAAGCAAGAGGACTAAAACTGCTACATATATGCTACATTAATTATTTAGCAATCATATCCAATCTGCATTCTGTACCACTAAATGCAATTTGATACCAGCAAACTAATTCTTCATATAAGGACACCGATTTTTCTGTGATGACAGAAAAAGGGATAGAGTTATGGAAATGACCACTTGAAACGGAGAGTTTTCAAATGGAAAATCACAGAAAAAGATTTTCTCAAAATTTTCACATTTTGAAAAAAAAACATGAAATTCATGACAAAAATTAGAAAAAACAAAACAAAAATCACAAAAACAGCAGCAAAACAATGTACATGTACATAACAATTGTACTAAGTTCTTTGTAAATGGAATTGTCACTTTTTTGTGTATGCAAAGTTTATGGCAAAACAGAATTTCCATTTTTTCAGGCAAGTTCTAATGGAATTCCTGATCTGTTTTTTGAAATGGAAAATAACTATTCCCACTCATGTTTATTTTCTTAAATTGACCCAAGAGTTCACCTGTCAATCTAGTGTTCGACTCCTCTTGCTATGGGAATTTATTGGAAGAACCCTCTCAGCTCTCACCTTGCTTTCCTGCAGTGGATGCAGTAACAGAAATACAAAAACAAGACCATTTTTGTCAAGTTTTGTGATTTGTGCAGGGTATATAACAAATGCTTATTCCTGTATTTTTCAGGACATGCTTCAGTTGCCCCCCCCCCCCCCCCACCCTCCAATCCATAGATAAATGAGACCTCGTACTACTGGGGACTCAAAGTCCTGCCCACATTCATCAAAATACTGTTAACATGATTCAGCTGGTCAATTATTTTTTTTTGTTTCAATTTCACTGCTGTAGCAGCACTCTATCTCAGTTTGGTTAAAACCTTTTATCCAGTTGTAAATATGGACCTTATTTTTCTTGGAGAAATCACATAAACAAACATAAGATTAATTATATACAATGACTAAATTGCTAATATTCAGGAGCGGAGATTTCATGTGATGAGTGGGGGGGGGAGGACGAAAACACTGAAGGCGAAGTAAAAATACCCTTGCTCTGGGAAAAACGCCCTGAGGACACATATATATTGTTAAAAAGTGGAAATTGTGACTTCAACGTCTCTCTCACCCCCATTTTTAAGGTTTAATGACCTAATGTGTTCATCCACATTTATCCTTTGAATAGGTTTGCCATCTTACAAAATCTATAAGAAAAAAATGCTTTAAAAAAAATCGGGAAGAAAATTGACAAATTTACAAAATCAAGGGGGGACAATCCGCCACCAAAAAATCGAAGGCGAGGGGCATGTCGCGCTGCATCCCCGCCCCACCCCGGTTCACTGCCATGCTAATATTCCACTAATCAATTTGCGAAGATTGCTGGGCAATTGGGAAACAGATGTGCAGTTGTGCAACCAATACATGAGGGTCGATATTGAGAGCATCCAAAGACTTCAACTGTATGCCAAGAAAAGTTACATCTCAACTAAGTACAGGGTATAAAATACCATCAACAATATCTTAATCATTCCCTGTGGCTTTGGTATTACCTCCCTCTGGGATCAATTGAATCATTGTAACACTACTTTTGTTTTCATTCCATCGCAACATAATAACTTTTCATAAAACATTCACGACTTTAAATTGGCACCACCCTCTGCGTGAATGACAAGAAATGATTTACCCTCCCTCCGAAGAAGGTTCAATATTAATAAGACATATCTCCTTGTTGTATTCCAGCTCATCCAGTTTGTTTTGTCAATTAGTATCGCAGAGCTCAATGCTTCAATTTATACAATGAAATGAAAGCAAGAACATGTATAAAGACACCGCGCACAAGCCTACAATTGTCGTGAGCTTCAAATCAAAAAATCTGTCTTTGGCAAATCTGAGCTACACAGTAGGTTTGAATGACAAATACAACACCCATAAATACAAAGTTTGAAATGTTAATCCTGCCACTGGCAAAGTATGAAAGAATAAACAATAAAGTTCTCAGGTGGAGTACAAAATTGCCTAGATCTACACACAGTAAGTCTATGGGGGAAATGGGCATGTTATTCCAGTCAACTTGTAGATTTTCAGTTTTTTTTTAAGCACTAAATAATCATTTTGAAATAAAAAAAATTTGGTGCTTCATTTTTAGTCCTTATCACTTGGTGCATAGGGAATCACGTAGCCCACATTTTTAAAGTTGTGGTCATTGTTAGCCTGTGGCTTTACAGGGAAATGGCAAAGATCAAAAAGTAGTCCATTTGTTTGGACACAATGCTCTCAGAGTCAAGTATTCTGCTTAAATTTTAAGCTGTGAAAATCTCATATTCATACATTTCCTCTTTGTTGTAAAATTTATATCAAAAATTGTTGTGATAGTGAAATTTGTTGTGTAGATTTCTGTAGGATCCATTTCTTTCAGGACCAGAGATTAATTCCATTCCCATAAATCAAATTAAATAGTAAATTAATGCTTGTTTCTCCTCAAGTAAAAATAATCAAGACATATCCTTCCATATATACTCTAGCCATATATATACATTTTAACTCATTTGGTTGAATGGTTCTTGAGGCATTTTAAATGTACTTTTAATCATGTCACTGCCCTTTCACTACATGTACCAGTACCACAATTCACACACAAATTTAAATACATGTAGCAGATACATGTATCTCACTCCCCAACATATATACTGAAATTATTTCATCTCCAATAGGGGAAATAAAAAGTTTGAAGAATATATTTGGGCAAGTTGAAATCACAGATATGACAAATGAACAATGTTGTGCATTTTAGTTCAGTGTTTCTGTTAACCCGTTGGCTACGGGAACCGGATCTGTCCTGTGTTAACTCTATGGGATTTTCAGAATCTCGGAGGCAACAGGTTAACAGATATAAATCACACTGTAAATTTCTAATGACCAAAAAAAAGCTCCAGATTTGTTTTTATTGCTCATCAATTTTGTAAAAAGAGGAAGTATTCAGATTGCCTTATTTTCAGGACAAAGACGATATGGGTTTATCTTTTAAATACAAGAAATTTTTCACCATTTACTAAAACTATGTATAACCTTTCACTTGCAGATGACTTTCACTTTCCAATTCAACTTAAAAAGAATAAATAAATATTTGATATTTTATTTTTAGAATACACTCCCAATAATAACCAACCATATATTCTGCCCAGCATTTTACATAATATTCCATGTCTACATTATACAAAACATCCTCCTGAAAGAAAGGATTGTATTACACCATCACGGTAGTTGAACCGGTCGAGTCATACGTTAATTACTTGTGTGTACACCAGATCGGAAGTCATCCCACCACTGCTCTTGAATTAAAATGACTTGTCAATAATGCCATTACAAACATCCCAACCAATTTGCCCATTCCCTTGACATTTCTCTCCCGGTATGTCTGTTACAATGCGTTCGTCATATTCCACCCGTAATTAAAATCCAATATCACTATTCCATGATTTGAAAAACTAAACGCGCAAGGACGAAAGAAGATTAATGGTAATGGTGATGATTTTGTTGCAGTATGTTCAACGATGAGACTGTTAGCTGGTTGGTTCTGCTACATTTTATTTTTTTAATGGGAAAAATGACAAATTTTAATTTCCTTGGGAATCAATTTAATATGATTGTATTCTTCAACTTGTGGATTAGTAATCACTTTTTAATTGCTTTTCACATCACATTTTTATTGTAATTTCTGATTTCCACATCCACTATTTAGGAGTGTATATTTGTAATTCACAAGGAAATTTGGTAATTTTGCAAGCAATAATAAAAGTATAAAAATATGAAATTAATATTGTTCACATACCATCTGTTTGACCTCAAAAACTGTCATCTATAGCACAAGTGGCTGTCAACTTTACCATGATTCTGTTTCAAAGAATATTGATAAATGGATGGTTTACACTTTGCCAATGTTTATCTGTTTACATACTGTACACAGCTCTCTAATATTTTTCTATGAAGTGAAACCATGCAGTATGCAATCCAACACTCACTGCCAACTAGTCATGTGACAGTAAACATAACAGGATGTTTAATCAAGTTATTCCCTAAAACAAATTATGGAAAAATAAACATATACATGTATTTTCACTTCTGTAATACTCTTCTGATAATCAACTGTTCTGCATATTATACAAACTCGGGTTGAGTTTCTATAGAAAACACATGACAGTGTTTCTACCATTCATCCCCTCCCCACTACCACGTCCTCCAAAACACAACCAAAACATGCATGCTGCACATTATACTTACATGTACACACAAGAACACAGACATAAACACAAGCAAATACACAAACACAGATGAACGTTCGCACAGGTACAGATTCTGTCTTCATACTGCTGCCTGTATTAGAAATATTTCATCTGATTTTATCAAAATCTCCCAGACAAACTTCATCATTTGGTAGTTCATTTTTCCTCTTGAAGTTGTTTTAATGATAATTGATATTGCAAAGTGCATAAAATATTTTTGTGTAATAATGTACAATACAAGTACATTATTTTTAATTGATATCCAAGGTTTGGGGAAAATTTCCAACTTTATCCTGGGAACATGATCACCCTTTATTGTCCAACCCTGATGTACTGTCTATTCGTAATACAACCCTCAACTATTGTGATAATGTAATTAGAAAACAATCACCACCTCTCACATCAAATTCAAGATGATAATCAAAAACGACATTTATTGCCTACACTGACAATCTCTCATTGTTGATTTGGTTTTGCATCAAATGACTACCAATCAAGACCTTCAAGGGTAGATCATAAAACTAATTAACGAGACCTGCCCTACAACAGTTATAACTAACCACAACCTTTACAATGAGTGTTCAATGCTTTTGTCCAAAGCAATTAGGCAACCTGATGTAACATATGTACAGTGGCTCGCCTAATACCTCCTTGGTATAACCAGTGAAAACAGTTTGCATTACAGATATTGATTTTGTTCCAAGTTGCATAAGCCACATGGCTGTGAGCACATTATTGCTTCAGTGTGCCTGTTTAAAGTTGCATGTAGGCCTACCCAATTCCATATTTTGTGATGGAGCTTTAAGCCTTCACCAGCTTTTAAACTTAAAGTCATAGGCTAACATTGTTGAGCTTCAAATTAAAAAATTGTCAAACTTTGCTATCTGAGCTACATAGTAGGCCTAGTGTTTGAATGGACAAGTAAACACACTAGAATACAAAAGTTTGGAAATTTATGCTGCCACTGCATGAGTAAACAATTAGTACTCGGGGCGAGTAAAAAAAATAACCTAAATCCACACACAGTAAGTCTATGGGAGGAAATGGGCAGGTGAATCCAGTCAACTTACGATTTTCACTTTTTTGAAGCACTAAATAATCATTTTGAAACGCAATTTTTTTTCAGGGCTTCATTTTTAGACCTTATCAAAGACACTTGGAACATGGAGGATTATGTAGCTCACATTTTTTTAATTGTGGTAAATGTTAGCCAGTGGCTTTAAATACAATTTATTAAAAACTAAACACTTATTTTATGAAAATGTATTTAGCAAATATTATTCATGGGCCTACACCTGTAGTATGATGTGTCTGGAAATACATACGTAAGTATGTAAGTATATGTCTGAAATAAAATCCCACCCGCTCAACAATTTACCAGTCTACAATGGGCTACATACCAGATAGATGTACTTTTGTCATGTACTTAATTAATATCCTGTGACATGTTCTGAAGATTGTTGGGGTGAGGGTTTGGGGGGGGGGGGGGAAGGACGGGGGGAGAATCGCCGACAACAATAACATGCAAAGTAACATCTATCGGGTATGTAGCCGCATTGTAGACTGGTAAATTGCTTGAGCGGGTTGGGATTTGTATTTCAGGACATATACTCTACATTAACTTACGTATGTATTTCGAGACACATCATTACTACAGGTGTTAGCCCAAATAATAAGTATTTGCTACAATATCATTTTCATAAAATAAGGTTTAGTTCTTAATAAATTGTATGTTAAAGCGCACTGGCTAACATTTTACCACAATTAAAAAAAATGTGATGCTACATAATCCTCGCACTGTTCCCAAGTGTCTTTGATAAGGTCTAAAAAATGAAGCACCTGAAACAAATTGCGTTTCAAAATGATTATTTAGTGGCTTCCAAAAAATGAAATGTAAGTTGACTGGCATTCACCTGCCCATTTCTCCCAATAGACTTACTGTGTGTGGATTTAGGTTTATTTTTTTACTCGCCCCCGCATACTAATTGTTTACTCATGCCAGCTGGGCAGCAAAATAATTTTTCCAAACGTTTGTATCTAGTGTGTTTACTTGTCCATTCAAAACACTAGGCTACTATGTAGCTCAGATAGCAAAAGTTTGACAATTTTTTAATTGTGAAGCTCAACAATGTTAGCCTATGACTTTAAGTTTAATAAGCTTGTAAAGGCCCTTAAAGCTCCATCACAAAATATGGAATTGGTAGGGCCTACCATGCAACTTTAACAGGCCACACTGAAAGCATAATGTGGCTCACAGGCCATGTGGCTTATGCAACTTGGAACAAAATCATATCATGTAATGCAAAACTGTTTTCACTGTTATACCAAGGAGGTATTAGGCGAGCCAACTGTACATATGTTACCATAGAGTTGCTAATTGCTTTGGACAAAAGCATTGAACACTTCATTGTAAGAGTTGTGGGTTAGTTATAACTGTTGTCGAGGGCAGGTCTCGTTAATTAGCTTTTATGATCTACCGTTGAAGGTCTTGATTGGTAGTCATTTGATGCAAAACCAAATCAACATGAGACATGTCAGTGTAGGCAATAAATGTCGTTTTTGATTATTCATCTTGAATTTGATGTGAGAGGTGGGTGACTGTTTTCTATTACATTATACAATAGTTGGAGGGTTGTAGTTACGAATATGACAGTAACAATCAGGTTGGACAATAAGGGGTGATCATGTGCCAGGTATAAAGTTGGATAATTTTCCCCAAACCTTGGATATCAATATAAAAATAATGTACTTGTATTGTACATTCATTACACAAAAATAATTTTATGGCACTTTGCAATACAATTATCATTAAAACAACTTCAGAGCAAAACATGAACTACCAAATGATGGAGTTTTGTCTTGGGCAGATTTTGTAAAATCAGAATGAAATATTTCTAATAACAGGCAGCAGTATGAAAGACAGAATCTGTACCTGTGCGAACGGTTCATCCTGTGTTTGTGTATTCTGCGTGTGTTTAGTCTGTGTTCTTGTGTGTACATGTAAGTATCAATGTGCAGCCATGCATGTTTGGTATGTGGTTTTGGAGGACGGGTAGTGGGGGGTAATGGTAGAATAACACTGTCATGTGTTTTCTATAGAAACCAACCCGAGTTGTATAATATCCAGAAACAGTTGTTATCAGAAGAGGTGAGTGTAAGAGAAGTGAAACATGTATATGTCTTTTTCCATAATTTGTTTTAGGGAAATAACTGAATTAAACATCCTGTTATGTTTACTGTCACATGACTACGTTGGCAATGTTGAGTGTTGGATTCTACTGCATATGGTTTCACTTCATAGAAAAATATTAGAAGCTGCTGTACAGTATGTAAACAGATAAACATTGGCAAAGTGTAAACCATCCATTTATTCAATTTCTTTGAAAACGAGAACTCGATGGTATAAGTTGGCAGCCACTTGTGGGCTATAGATGACAGTTTCTTGAGGTCAAAACAGATGGTATGTGAAGAATATTAATTTCATATTTTATACTTTTATTATTGGCTTGCAAAAATTTACCAAATTTCCTTCGCTTGATTACAAATATACACTCTAAATAGTGGATTGGAAATCAGC
>JZLH01S0165131.1:11539-29070 GCA_001188425.1 Eucidaris tribuloides
GTATCTAACAGGTAAGTGTCCAACTCCAAGAGGCCATTTGCACAATTTACCCAGGGGGCAAGGCCCTCGTTAAATGAGCAAACTATTTCAAAATCTAAAATTTGAGAGGAAAAAAGTGGGATTTAAACCACCCCCCCCTTTGCTGTGTACGTCTAACCAACTTCAATAGTAGTTTAATAGTTTATTCTGTTAGAGTATTGATTTATGACTGTATACGCCATATATTTCGTGTCCATATATTTTCACGATTTTGCTTCAAGACGGGGAATTCGCGAAAGTATATTTTTGCAATTTTATTATATTTGCATTCACTTTGTACAGAAATGTCTGGAAGTGAAAATTTACGCGTTCAGTAACTCGCAAAATTTGCGAAAATAACACCGCCGCGAAATATTCAGCGGATACAGTAATTTATGAAATAATTATACTTTCTAGTACTTCAGTAGACTATTGCAGTCATAGACCTTCTGCGTATGGCTCAGGAACAATATAAAAATACTTTAAAGCAGTTTTCTTGATTTGAAAAAGTAGCTAAAACATTCTGTTTGTGTATCAAATGCTAGATGGCAATGACAGCAAAAACACTGTTGATTTCATCTCATTCAGCTACCAATGAGATAATGTGAACAAATATACTTTTTGTCTCGCCTGAACGAAGTTCGGCAGAGACCTCGTAATCACTTTTCCTGTTGGTCTTTTGGTCTGTTAGTCTGTTGGTCTGTTACGAAAATGTTAAAGTTTTTGTTTAACTTGCTCTCATTTCTTTATTTCTGCATCAATTGTGTTCATACTTGATACAAATGATCCTTGGGTAATACCACATTTGTGTTGATGAAAATGATGAGGTCAAAGGTCATCTAGGGGTCAAAAGGTCAAATGATATGAGGCCATGTGCATCATTTTTCTTGTTACGAAAATGTTAAAAGTTTTTGTTTAACCTGCTCCCATTTCTTTATTTCTACATCAATTGTGTTCACACTAGGTACAAATTATCCTTGGGGAATACCACATGTGTGTTGATGAGGATGATGAGGTCAAAGGTCATTTAGGGGTCAAAAGATCAAATGATATGAGTTTTTGTTTAACTTTTGCTCTTTTTTTTGGCATCAATTTTGTTCAAACTTGGATCATATGATCATTGGGTATTGTCACATATATGATACCTACAAAGGTCACATCAAAGGTCATCTAGGGGTCAAAAGGTCATATTGCATGTTTTATTGATCGCAAAATCAGGCGAGACTCGTGGTTCGCGAACCACCTTGTTATGTCTTTGCTCCTGTTTTGGGGTGTCCATCCTCAAAGTAACATTTCAGCGGTCAAAGGTCATATTGAGAAATGTGTAAAGTGTAGACAATACTGTGGTTATAGCATATTGCGATATGTCTTGTAAGGATTTTCATGCAGTGCATGAAAATAGACAAATGGGATGATTAGATTTGGAGTTTATATAAAGTTCAAAGGTCACAGGTCATTTTTGGGCAATGCATGTGAAACTAGGTAAACCAGAAAGAGTGAAGTAAAATTATATGAAGACCCATGACATGAGTTTGGCTGGGCTAAGGAGAGCAGAGACGTACACATTGACTGCACAGCAGTTGAGTCTCACTTGTTTTGTTTGTTTGTTTGTGTTTGTTTGTTTGTTTGTGTTCAGAGAGCTGGTTCAGAGAGCTGGTGTCTTCTGAATTCCCATGTGACCTCATGGAGTATCAAATTCCTCAATGTCATATTTCAATTTCATTGTTTCTTCACTGAAATCTTTTATATATGTAGCTGTTAATAAATTTCTTAATTGCTAATCTTGTTCCTTTTAACAGGAGACAAATCAGCCATTTTGGATATAGAAAATCCAGACCTTGAGAAATATCCTGATTTTCAGCATGCTACTCCATACCATTGCATTCTTCAACCGGGTGATATCCTGTTTATACCAGGTAAGGATGGAATTTGACCCTTTGCCTGCGAGATTCTTAAAAATCCCATTGAGTTAACACAGTACATGTCCAGTTCCCATAGTCAACAGGTTAATAGTTAGTCACTGGGATGGGGATTTTAAATCAAGTGATGTGTATTATTGGTCCATAATGTTTAGGTTGATTAAATTACTGACAAATTAGCTGTAAAAGTAGTATTGGGAAGTTGTTTTCTGGTAAAATTACTGGGTGAAAAGCTACATCTACATGAATATTCCATTCAATGACAGGAACTTTGAGGAATGTCTCATTCAAAAATAATGTGCATACCTCTCAGACTATTGAGCAAACATCTAATCATGGAGAGTTTGGTAGTGTCACATCAACAAACTTTATTGTTACTTTGTAAAGCAACAGTATTCATTGAACTACTCAATTTTATGAAGCTCGGTTTTCAGTGAAATCTTAATCTAGATTGCGCTGTACATTTCTGTGCCAAGTATGAATACTCATGGCCAACAGTTTCTGCTAACCATCAAATAATAATCAAAATTACCACCTTAGCAGACTGAGGTAAAAGTGTGGTTTGTCGTATGCAACACAGGGTTATACAACTAACTAAACATCAAGGGTGGCATGGTGGGCAGCTGTCCCTTGAAATTTTCAAAACACACTAAAAGAGGGGTTTTTTTGCATTTTAATTCATGAAATTTAGGGGGTTTGACAAATTCACCCCTTTAAAGAGTTTTCACCCTGCCTAAAATTTTACCATGATGCCGCCCCTGCCAAGTGTATTTACCGTTTCGTGTTGATGAACAGTACCTTACTGAAGGACGCATCTACATGTACTTCATACTAAATAGCAATTTGTGACAGCATCTTGCGCACTAAATGTACAATACTAAAGTGTTACTGTAACTCATTTGTTTCTTCTCCAGCTATGTGGTTTCACAATGTCGTGGCTCTCGACTTCAGTGTCGCCGTCAACGTGTTCTGGCGTCACCTTGATGCTAGTTGCTATGACAACAAGGACATGTACGGCAACAAGGATCCTGTGGCAGCTGGCAAAGCCTTACAGATCATCCAAAGAGCCATCAAAAGCTTGGACGAGCTGCCGCCAGAATACAGGGACTTCTATGGCAGGAGATTGGTGCGAGAAATAGAAAGAAAAACTTACATGTCTACAGACCCAGATACGTGACAAAACATTACGTATTTAAAGTCAAATCTTGACATGGATCAGTGGATGGATACAGAAATGGTTGCAAAACTCAAGCGTAAAAGCAAAACAATTCTTGAATCAATTATGGTTTCAGTGTCTACGTAGTGACCAACTTTACTGATTTAGCGCGAGATATCCAGTTTGTTGGTTACATACTGCTGACCTAGAGAGCATCTTAAGTCTGCAGCCCTCATCCGTCACTGGAATGATCAAGATTATGAGGCAGAGAAATTTGATTGAGAATCAGAGAGAGCATAAACCATATGAGAGCCTGTGCCAGATCCATGGGGGTAGTGCATATTGCATGCAACCCCTCCCCCTCCCCCCAATGTTTGGAGCTGAATAGGCAACATCCCATTCTGTTACTCTTAAGAGGTGGGAGGAAACAGACCAAAACAAATGACCCTTTTTTTTGGCTTGTCTCTCAATAAAAAGATCTTCCATCATCACCATTGGTTTGGGTCATGTGGTAAAGAGCCATCGTAAAGGATGAATGGCACACAATTTGTGAGACAATTCTATCTATTTGGTAAAGCAAGATGGTAAAGCAAGATTTCAAGGTTATGTATGGTGCTTCTATTCTGATTCAATACTGACATCAAGGACAAACAAAAGATTGATACATTCTGTCTCAAATGTCTAAGAAGGATAATGGTAATTTATCATGTAGGGAGCATGTAGCAAATGAGGAAGTACACAGAAGATCAAACCCAAAACTGATCACATAAATCTTGACTAAATGGAACACAATATTTGAGTGAAATCAAGGATGGAAAGATCTGATGTAAGGGTCAATTCTGAAGCCAGTGAAGGCTTGCAAAGTGACTAGAATTGTCAAATATTCTGAAATGAAAGTCGATGGGTGATTCAAGTGCTCTAGTGTACAGTCTGATCAAAGCGTTATGTGTAGTTTGTGTTTAGTATCACTGTCACAAACATGGGAAACTGTAGAAATAGCTAATCAGATTTTCCAGATAAAACATAGAGTTCTATTTTGGCAGCAAGAACAAACAAAAGATTGATGCATTCTGTCTTCCATGTCTAAGGAGGATAATGGTAAATATCATGTAATAGCATGTAGCAAATGAGGTAGTACACAGAAGATCAAAACAAAAATTGTTAACACAAATACATGTATTGCCTTAATGGAAGACGATACACGAGTTAAAACGAGGGTCTATTCTGAAACTAAAATGCATACCTGGTAAGAAGTGACTAGAGTTGTCATGTAAAGTTTTGAAATAAGGTTGTCGGGAGGGGTGGCTGCTTCAGTAAGACTTTATTCATTTGGATACAGGCATTAGTTTGATTAGAGTTGTGCATACATGGTAACTACCGAAGTTGTTTAGAAGCACATGTGCATAAACAAACGTGAGTGATCCTGCGCTGCAAGAAAAGAATATGCTGAGATTGATGCAACATTACAAGCAGGGCATATAAGAAGAGCTGACATGGTATCCTGAAGGAAATGATACCCATTGTCCCAGCTTTGAAATGAAAGGGAATGTCAGATGCTACAGTGATTTGAGCAACTTCTTTTGGACCAGCCTGTAGCACCATACAGCTGTCTATTCTGTGCAATGATGACTAACCAGTTTATAATGGTGTATTGGTGATGTGATGAAGGTATATAATGCTTTATATGAGAAACTGAGACAGGATATGGTATAGAGGATGAAAACATGGGACCTTTAGTCACTTGGAAGACAAAGGTAGCCGTTGTGTGTAGATCTTGGTTTTTGTCATTCAGGAGATAGTAGTGACAAAACAGGATAAAAAAATGTAATGAGTATTGGATGATTGGATGTGCGATGCAGATTTGTTTTTCTACAACAGAGTTGAGCAGTACATACCTGCCAGGGACATGTCAGTTGTGACGATAAAAGATATTAGATTGCATGGTTACAGATAATTTTTAGATTTTATGGTATGGCAGTGTTTTCCCTGGGTTATCAGAAACCGCCCTTTATAGGGGAGTGTGCAGTACCCTTGGAATAGGTAATCAACAACGACAAAAAATATATATATACAAGTTAAACCATAAATAAAAAGTTCACAGATTACATGACATTTGAAGAATGCACAACTTAATTGTTGAAACGCAACATGGTCAGAAACCATGGAACACACAGCTTGTTAGCTCAGATGTATACCTTCAGTGTAACTTGTAATTTCACTTGAAGTCAGTATCAAAGTCACCTTGCAATATTCTATTCTGTGCAATGAGTTCCAAACAGCTTGTTCTCAGAGCCACAAATTCTTGTAAAGATTAAATATGAAGTAATAAAATTCACAGGTGACCAATATACATGTATGTTGCAGAGTGTGTATCTATTAATCTGATATGGCTTTGTCAAGAGTATAAGGTAATCTTCCTATAATTTTGTTTAATTCATCCAAATTAAAGGAATAACGGTACTACTGTATGTTTGAATTTATTGTTGTCACATGAATTATCAGATATCTTGTAGCTACAGGACACAAACAGTAAGATAATAAATATGTTTTTTCTCATTCAAATGCTAATCTGTATGGTGTTTCCTGTCTGAACAAATTTCTAATAGTGTGCTCAAGTACATGACACTATGGCATGCATTCACTAAGGACATTTATACCCAAACCAGGTCTACACTTCAACATTCATGTATGCCACATCTGATTATTAGCAGGAAAAGTACAACAGAATTAGTGTTGCATGACTAAGTCGCCAAAAGTCGGAGTCGTTTTTTTTTCTAGGATTCGCGACTCCGACTTTAGAAACGCAAGAATCGACTCCATGTAATCACATATGTATGTCATATAAACCAGTCAAAACATTGATGAGAATGTGTGGGACTATGGCAAAAAGTCATTTCTTGAATGATCGTCATCACAGTTGAAAGTTGAATTTACTGAAATCATTGGAGGACACAAAACAGTCATTTTATAGGCTGTGGTGTGCTTCCTTTTACCTATTGAATATGCCGACAGAACTGAATGCTGAGAGTCGGCAAATAGTCGGAGTCGCGACTTTTGTTCGGCGACTAGTCGACTCCCAAAAATCCTGGAGTCGTGCAACACTAAACAGAATATAAATTCTGTTTCTTTAAAATTTATGCCATTAGATATAATTAAAAAATAAAAGACATTAAATTGACTTTTGATGTAAATTTTAAATGAGGTCCTTCCAAAGACCTATATTACATGTGTGTTGACTTCACAGCTTGATAAATGCAAGCGAGTGCAGTGTAGTGTGTTCCCGTAGATCCAATAGAACCAAAACCACCCTCTCGGGCAAATGAGTACAGTGGTCTCCACATGAAAGAGCAACATTTATTTAATGGGATACTCGTGTCATTTCTTATGTACCTTTTTGAAATTCACTCCACTTAATAGGGTACCGGTATTCCTGTTAAATGGGTAAAAAAAATAGCTTGGGAATGCCTACCCCTTTTATGGAGACCACTGTATATATTACGGTATGCCACTCCACCCCAAACCTCACATCCCACACACTTACACACATACACACTTGTAATCCCTCTCACACGGGAACATGATATTTTAATTGATTACAAACATGCTAATTAGGACCTACAAACGTGATATTCGACCGCCAATCGAGGACACATTCCATCTCAACCAGGGACACCCACATGTGTAAAATATTGTGTGATTTTTATCTTGCAACTGGGGACGATATTTTATTTGTGCACAGTAATTAAAACAAAATGATGATGCCCTGAAACAGTTGCTCATCAAATAAGCAATCATTTGTGCTCGGTAGGAAATTGTGGACTATCCTCATGTTTGGAACGTCCCTGGTCTGAATGTAGTGTGATACTTACATCCCCGTTTCACGTTTGGAGGGATTACACACGCACACACAAAATTTACATGCACAACACACACATACACACAAAATTGACATGCACAACATACACACAAACACTGGCATGCACAACACAATTGCAAACACAAACACTGACATGCACAACACAATTTTGCACACACACATGCGTAACAATGACTGTGTGTTCATATTTTGTGTGTTTGTATTTTTTTATAGAGCTAGCGTACAAAATGAAATGTTTGTCACATTGTATTTTTATATACAGCTCTTGGTTTATTACATTCAGAAAATATTTGTACAGAGAAACGAATAATTAGATCACTTGGCAACTTCACTTTATGAATTTACTTACACCTAAGAAGTTTACATTAAGGCCTCCATTTTTCCATTTTACAAACTCAAAATTCCGTTTTTCAAATTATCCATTTTCCGCGATTTTCCGCGTTACTCAAAATCACGTATATAAACACCGTATATTACCAGAAATTTCACCTATTTAGCGTGCTAACACGAATTTTAATGATTGTAGCCAGGTCAGCCTGAGTGAAATGGAGCTAGCAGCCGTAGTCATGCCGTGAGAAAGACGGCCAGCAGAGGGGCCTGCAGAGGGGTTTGCTGGGGTCATTTGGTAACTGGTATTATGTAGTTGAAGAATGATTTTAGACATTTAAATATTTGTTTATTTAGTAATTTACTACCAATTTTAAAGTTATTACTTCAGCATTTCACGATTTCCCATTTTCCGCGTTACACTTCCAATTTCCGCGATTTTTCTCCGTTTTCCGTATCGCGGAAAAATGGAGGCTTTAGTTTACATGGTAAACATGATTAAGATTACATGTTACTAGTATTTCAGGTATATTCTATCCATTTCTTGAGTCAGTCTGGTCATTTTCTTTCTTTTTTTAAAATCCTCTATACACATTTACAGTATGACAAGACCATGTTAAGGGAACAAAAAACAGTAAGTAAAATTCATTATATTCCACATTTCTAAAAAAAAATCTTGCATTACAGTCCTAAGCATAATTTTTAATCTCAACAAACAATATCAACACTTACAAACATGCCCTGCATGTATCTAATTGAAAGAATGCTTTCCAAGCCACCCTTGTGGAATCCTTGAAGCCAGAAGATTTATAGAAATTCCGCTTTTTAATAGTTGAGTAAACTTTGGCTATACGCCATTCAGAAAATATGATTTTTCAAAACATGAAATCCAACTTGTCTTTGAGGCAACTCTGCTAGAATGTGTGATGTCTCAGCAGAACATTATCTTGGAATGTAACCCCCCCCCCCAAAAAAAAAAAAAAAATAGCAAAATTCAGTTTTTTCTTAAAAGCTCCAAATTTCCTCTACTTGTTATACAAGTACACTGTATGTTAGGGCTAAGATAAATCAGCATGTCTTGTAGGAGTTTGGTCAATTGTCTAATATTGATAGCTTAGAAAAATAAATATCTGAGTTATATTGTGTACAATCTGGTATAAATTTTCTGCTGTCCCCTGTGACATCACATATTGTAGCAGTGCTACATAGAGAGTGTGAGACATATGGATTTTATCATTGACAAACCATATTTCTTGAATAAAATATCAAAATTAATTTGCTCATACATTAATAGGTGTTGTGTTTGAATAATGAAATTTTCAGCATTTAGTACATCCACATTAATGTCTCCCAAAGTAACATTACCCATTTAAATTGTAATAATGCATTGCAGACATAAATTTTTGATGAAAAATTTTCATGTCTGAATGCAAATTCAGTCAAATAAACCGACCCTAATTAATGACAGAAAATATTCAGCTCATGGAGCAGACTTTGTACAGTAATCAAGTCCAATACGAATGGAGCAGCAATTGTAATTTCAGCCTTAAAAATATTTATTCACAAAGTCCATGGATGTGCTTGTATCGACTTGACACGTGTTGTACTTCTTGTTCAAACGGCCGTCTCCTCTCGTTGATATTTCGCTCATAAATGTGACGACCTCCATATCGTCCCTGGCTTGTGAGATTTCCATGTGTGCCTGTATATAAAAAATAAGTAATGCTTATAAGTTTCATTGGGCTTCACCTAGAGAAAGTAGAGAGTATGCATGTACATACATTTACGTTTTTTTAGTAGAAGCTAATACAACCTAAACAATATATGGCTGAATAAAAATTTCTGTTCTTCATTTTAAACTTTGTTTAACACGTAGCACAACAAAAATTACACAATTGAGTAATTATAAATCAATTATATCAATTACATTTTTAACAGGATACTACTTCAAATATTTTTACAGTTTTAGCATTAATAAGAAAAGCATTTGTTTCCAAGGCCCTACCTTCCTCCTTGAACCCAGACTGCATTATGTCTACCACTAGTTTTTAATTCGATAAGCTGATATTCAAACTTTTTATTCATAGATGACCTTTCCCCCATCATAATAAAGAATGACTGATTTAGACATCAATCATCAGTGACCTGACATTTGCTCCTGTGACAATATCTCAGAAGACGAAGAGTTAGGATTAGGGTTGCTATTGGGTTTCTTATCTTAGAAGATTAGGGCTGCCATTGGGTTTCTAGCTCAGAATACTATTAGGGTTAGTGTTTGAGTTAGGGTTAGGTTTGAGGTCAGGGAGAGTGCATGAAATAATTGTCGGAGCAATTGTCGCTGGAGTAAATGTCATGGAATCCCAATTATACTCCTCCACTGTGTTTGACGGACATGTAGTTTGAGGGGGTGGCGGATTATCGTCAAGACTTCGACGAATTTCATGCAGATATCATCACCATTGAAATTTGCCATGTAAATGTCACCCCCCCCCCACCCCCCTCAATCCTTCCTCTGCCCACTCCTTTACCCGAGTGCCTGGCCCCAGGTTTGCCGGTGAGATCGGTACATCCCACTGACTTGCACGATTATTGAACGCCCTGAACAGCGTGGCCCGTCCACGACGGGTGGATTCGTGCTGTGGACTGGATGGTCTTCTCTCGGGTCAACGTGCAACTCGTAGGGTAGAGGCGCCGGATTGTGGGATCATAAGGGAGAAGCGCCCTCTTTCCACTCGAGTCGAGACTGGAGTGGGGCCGAGAGACGAGTCACCTGGGCATTCCTGTCCCTGGCTGGATTGACAAAATGTGCCAGTTCCTGAAAAAAAGAATGAAAGTGATTCACCATGAATGATTCGGTTTCAGTTTTGAAATACAGTCACAAAATTGGCAAATGTGATTGATACTATAATCATACTGAGTTTTTAAATCTGGGTGATTGCACTTCAGGGCATAACTATGAAAGTTTTACTGATTTGTCCATCCGAAAGTTTCTGTGAAGAGCAGTAATTATTAAACCAATCATGATTTCAATTAATACTGCAATCTTGACTATAAGTTTCAAAGGATGACGAAGTTCACCTGACTGGCAAATTAATTGCTATAAATTTACGGGGCTTGCAAAGACTTGCATTTGGCAATACTCATGTGGAGGTGATATGAGGATTTGAACTTATGGATTACATGTAAATTAATGATTTGATGGGTTCAGGATTCTGTATCATTTCAAACGAGGCTTGGAGGTAAAGGATGTTGATTTATGTAATGTCTTTCATATTCAAGATACAGAAGAATGTTCAACACGATTATTAAATGAAAGGGATTATTCAGAGAGGTGAAAATTCGATGTAATAGATTTTTCATTTGTCTCTCTCTGCATTTTAGATCGCAACTGCAGATCTATAATTGTTTGGCTTATGTGATACAGTGCACTCTCGTTATAAAGAAGTCCTTGGGACCCATGAAATTTGTTCTTTATAATGAAATTTCTTTATATCAGGGTTCCAAAAACAATACAATACAAAGGAAATCCAAGATATGGGACCAGAGATTTTACTTCTTTATAATGAAATTTTGTTATATCAGTGTTCTTTATAACGAGAGTGCACTGTACATAATTAGATCGCAGTTGCGATCTAAAATACAGAGAGAGACAAATGAAAAATCTATTACATGTTCAACACATTTTCAAGGTAAACAACAATTCGTGGCCTGGGTGCCAATAACCACCAGAAATTTCAAATGGCCATTAGAAATCATGCATTGGCCACCAAAAAATCAGATTCTACAACACACAAGCCTATGGAAGAAGTCCATCTGATGTGTCAATTTGGGCACCTGAAAAAAAAAGCTTAAGGGAGAGCCCTGGTTGGTATCATACTTTTCCCAGATAGTTTAGTTGATAAACTGTTAACATGTTACAATTATAAAACATCAGTCTTACCCTTCGGAAATTTTGCATCTCATACAGATGTTTTTTGCAAAGTGTTTCCAGCTTGGCTTCATCCAGTGCATATGGACCACGACTTTCAGTGCAGCAGTTTTGTTTGTAATCTAGCAAACCATATGCGACCTCTGATAGTTTCACGATAAGTTCTGTAATGACAGCAGAATAAAATACACAGATATCACATCAGCCAAACACTTTTTACATCTCAATGTAGTTGTTTACATACATTTTATCTTCATAAAACATAATGTATGCACAATATATAAAATTACATTAGTAGCCTACTCTGCATAAACTTGGAAGCTCAGAAAATGATCCACATAAAATCAAATTTCCCTTTTTTTGTTAATCCTTATACTGGGAAAGCTGAATTATAACAAATACAAAAGTGGATCTCAACAAAGAGGCCATATTCTCTTCCTTTGTCACTACTTTAACACAAAGCATCTTTTGCTCTATACTACCTCACAGTTCTATGGGTGCTATTACACATAGCTACCACATCTACATGTACTTGTTGTAAGGTGGAGGAATTTTGAAGAAGAAAAAGAAAGAAAAATGAATGAATGAATAATTAAAAAAAATGAAGAACATCAAGACGTAAATAGAAAAAAATACATACATGAATGATAAGTAGAGAGATAAATACAATACGTTCATAAAATTAAAAATAATAAATTGAATAAATAAATGATAGATAAATAAACAAATAAATAAATAAATGAATGAAAAATACTAACA
Organism: Eucidaris tribuloides; assembly: GCA_001188425.1. Classification (NCBI taxonomy): domain Eukaryota; kingdom Metazoa; phylum Echinodermata; class Echinoidea; order Cidaroida; family Cidaridae; genus Eucidaris; species Eucidaris tribuloides. The sequence continues at coordinate 23,524 of JZLH01S0165131.1, forward strand.
GCTATGAATTTTAGGGTTAGATTTTCTAATTATTAAAACTAATAAAGGGAGGAGCACAGTATGTTCTCCCCTATTCCCCCCCCCCCCAAAAAAAAATTGCCACTCCGTGCTTACGTTTATTTTCAGCTTCATCATCTGCTCTCCAAAAGTGCCTGTGGTACTTGTCTCTAGATTCCTCAAATGCTCGATCCCTCTCCAGTGCTGCCACATCAACACCAAGAGCAATAAATTCATCTTTTAATTCGCCGGTTTTGTAAAATTGTGTGTCTGCCAATATTCCTGTAGAAGAGAATAAAAAATATGAATCACTATTTGAAATTTTAAAACTTGACATTTAACAGCAAATATCTTTGTACTTTGGGCACTTTGAAGTTTTTGAACAGCATTTTCTAAAATACTTTTATTAGAAATAAAAAATAAACTTTTATGAAGTTAGAGGTGAATTATATACCGTACTTGAATTTGAAAATGTCACTCCCAAATATACAGTATACATATAATATGCTCAAGTATTGATAAGTTGTTATTTTGGTTTTGGACTTTGCGTAGAAGAATCTCCTTCACCTTCCAAAATCCCGCCCCCACTATGTAGGTGCACATAATCACACTGCATAACATATTTTCAACAGAGTCAGAGACCAGTTTTACTTAATTGTGAAATTGTGTACTGTCCGTCATCAAAATCAAATAAGCCATACAGAATATGAGGAGAGTAAACCATCTAAAACATTCAGAGCTTTCACTTCCACGCATTTCATTTTCCAAAATAAATGAAGCGTCCAGTCCACAAATATCTTCAAGTTCAACCAGATTTGGTTGCTTTTCACTTATTTTTGGACATGTTACTATATATATAAAATACTAGTCTATTACTAGATCTAGTTTACATACCGGCAACATGTTGCTTGACCACGAGAAAGATATGGTGCAGCTGGTCATTAGCGGAAGCATGATCCACCAAACTGTAACTGTTGTTACTGTGGCTGACGCCCACCAGTCGCATGGGCTTATCCACCGGGGGACGAACCGCCGGGACGGGGACCGTGTCGGAGGAGCTCATGCTGTTGAGAAACCGTCGCTAATTTGTGACTAAATCTATGAATTTGGATGTTGAACGCGTCGGAATTTATTCTGCCACACGATTTAAAAATTGGTTTTCTGGCACTTCGATGAGAAGTCTCTTTAATCTTCTTTGAGCGTAGCTAGCAACTTGTGTAACAAGCCGTGAACCGTTTCTGTAGAAGCAAATGAATCCAGCAACTGCATATACACGTACTGTATTTGCATGCAAAATATTGTGAAGTAAACAATGAAAACAAAGCTCGCATGCGCCGCTAACTCCATGTGATTGTGCCAGCTGATCCGTTGCTATCAACAAACCGCCAGTCTGAACTATGCTATACATAACTTAGTGCAATAAATTTTATCTTTTCTCCTTTTCAGATTCTTTGAATAATACCTAATAACATACTAAATATATTTTATATATTATCTTATCTGATCGCTTCATGATTGATTATTAGACGATTGTTTTATTTGATTAAAATTGCATATTCATTATTAACCTTTCACCTCTTCACGATAGAAACACGAGTAAACATCCAGCCAGCGAGTGCGAGGTAAGTGAAAACGTTCATTTAAATCACGATTTTCACGTATTTGTGTTAATCATTTCAATTTTTTCATGGCACCCACATCAGCGGGATTCTATGGAATGTGCTGCAAATTTGAATTAAATCAATAGTTGTGGAAAAGGGCCTTTTTCTTGGTGTACGTGAGAAGGCCCAAAGATCGCGGACGCAGTATTGACGACGGTGCGCCCACCTCCGTTGCCCGGCTGAGCCCGCGGGCGCGGCCGCGGCGGGAGTGTGGTGCGTGGCGTGGCGCACCCTGTTGTGGGATTTAAGATGGCCTAGTACTAGTAGTACTGGCTGGGCTTGGGCGCAAATTATCTGACATGTCGTGGAATGATGACGGCGGGTAATCGGTAATGAACGTCTCCACTATGTTTGTGGTTTGGAGTAACTAAGTGAAAATAATAAATATTGCCATTTTGCAGCTGGATTAATTTTGTGGTGGTTGTGCAATTTATGTTTTTTGTAAATAAAGTTAGAACTTAGAGTGTAAATCTGATTATCTTATCTGTCTCACATGTTTGTTTGCATGGCAATGTTGAAAATTTGATCAAAAGGCTGGAGTTTTTTAACAAAGATGGTTGTAATATACCAAAAGCCTTGATCAAATTCTGAGTGACATATCGTAACATAACATGTCACAAAATATATCCTGAAACTTACAAAAATTTATGTATTCTTTTTTTTTGGGGGGGGGGTGGGGGGGTGGGGGGGGGAGCCGGGACATCCCCCAACTCTTGTCCTTAAAAATGAATACTAGTACCTGACCTGATCAGTTGGTGTTTCAGTGAACTGGACTTTGTGAATGAAACAAAAATTAGTCATTTTGTATATTTATTCGGTTGTTCAATAATGTCAATATTTCTCAATCCCTTTCAGATTTCATAACTCGAATCATCAATATGAGTGTCACATCCGCAAATCCTGCCACACCTTACACCAGGGCCGAATTTTTCAATGCCTGTACGAGTGTCCTGGAGAGCTTAAATTGTTTGCAGAAACAGCATGCAGTCATTGATGAAAGATCGTGGGAAGTCCTCAACAAGCTTGGTCAGATGGTCAGTGACCTTCGACCCGAGGTCAAACAGAATAAAGAGTACTGGGTGGATGGTCCACTAGTAAGATGTAAGTATACAAAAATACACACCCACATAGCCTCCCCCTTCCCACACACACACACACATAACAAGAAATGTTCATAAAAATGAAGAATTTTTTAGCTCATTAGCAGCATTGAGTTTACCTTGTTTACAAACATGCATAATTGTTTGTTGTATTCTTGAAATTCCTAGCCATTCTCCATGGTCCCTGTCGAGTTAGTGATAAATTCATATGTTTGGGGACTATCACAAATTTGTCCTAATAGGTTAATGTCATATTTTGTAACATTGTGTCATGATTTTATTTTAAAGTGATAGGCTAACATTGTGGAGCTTCAATTTAAAAAGTTGTCGAATTTTTATATCTGAACTACATAGTAGTGTTCATATGGACAAATAAACACCCTAGAATAAAAAAGTTTGGAAAGCTACATTGCCAATGGCAAGTTATGCATGAATAAACAATTAAAACTCGGGGCGAGTTTAAATAGTATAGGTGCACACACAGTAAATCTATGGGAGAAAATGGGCAGGTGAATCCGATCAACTAACGATTTTCACTTTTTTAAAGCACTAAATAATCATTTTTAAATACAATTTTTTCAGGGCATCATTTTTAGACCTTATCAAAGACAATGGTAGCATGGGGAATCACGTAGCTCAAATTTTTTTAACTGTGGTAAATGTTAGCCAATACCTTTAATAAGTGACTATTTAGATAATAATTCATACATGTAATTTACTTTACCTACTATTTATGAGACTTTGAGCCAGTTTTATATACAAAATGATAATGATAGTAATAATAATGATGACCAATTATAATGATAATAAAATAAAATAATAATAATAATCAATAATAGTAATAATGATAATAATAATATAATAATAATAATAATAATAATAATAATAATAATAATATAATAATAATAATTAAAGTCACTAACTAATAATAATAATAATAATAATAATAATAATTAATAATAATAAATAATAATAATATAATGTGATATAATAATAATATTGCGTAATAATCTCACATATGAGAAAACGTGATGAATAATCAAAATTGTTACTAAACACAACTGACTACTATGCTGCTACATGTAGTAGTGTGTAATGTACGTACAGTTACATGTAGTAGTGTACATGTGGACCACTCAAGTTTCATGCTGTGCTATAAGAAATCATCAACTGAATAAATTTACTACTTCTTGCATTTTTCTATCATCGCCTATCAGCTAATGTCCTGAAAGCCAAGGTGTCCTACAGGAAAGAAGGAGGACATGTAGTCAGCAGAGTGCCAGCCCACCAAATGCATGGTAGTATTGTGAAATAGACATATCAAAACAGCATGTCACAAGATATCAAAACGCACTGTGAGGTAAGCAAAGCAAATCTGTAATCTCATTCATTGCCAGCTACGTCTGGTTAGGTACAATATCCAGGATGACAGAAGATGGTTAGTGTTAGTGTTGAATTGGGGGGGGGTGCCTGGGTCTAGCGGGTGGCGTGGTAGGCCGGGTTGGGAGGGAACGGGGCCGGTCGGGCGTTTTTGAAGTAGGGATTAGGTTAAGGATCAAGGTGGTAGGATTTGCACAGATAAATGTACAAAGTGGTTCCATGATTGCCCGCCCCCCCAAGAAAAAATAAGAAAAGAAAATAAATTTTAAATAAAAATAAATAAATAAATAATAAATAAGTAAATAAATAAAGATTTGAAACTTGAAATAGGAAATAAAATAATAGGTTAATATAATATGTAATAATAATTGTAATAATAAATATGAATAAACGAAACACAATACATAATGAATAATAATGATGAACAACTAATAATCAATAATCAGATAATAATAATAATAATCGGATCATTCATCATCATAAATGAAAAATAAAAGAAAGATTGGAAGGGAGAAAGGAATAAATAATTAGAATTAAGAAAAAATAAAATCAACACAAGAAAACATACTCATGTAGGAACACTACTCTGGAATTAGTGATGGATGGGGATCTTTTACTGAGAACAAAAAGTTCCCCACATTACCTAGTTTGGTTAAAGTTTTTGTTCAAGGTCATTTTTGTGAGACAAAGAAGTTTTCACATACTGTCCAAGCAGAACAGAGTATACTGTCATCCAAATTTTGTATTTTTGCACATACATATAACTGAGAATCCATTTATTTACCACTTTTGTGGTGGTTTGTGTTGTGGGCAGTTACACATGAAGTATTCAATTGACCGTAATCATAATGTAAAAGTCATATCTGATGGGATGAATTCTTTGATTCATTTTGTTCTTCCTCTTTTCAGGAATTAGAACCCTACCACCAGAACACTCTGTATTCAAATGACACACGAGGCATTGATGATGGTATCCAGTACAGAATGGGAGATATGAGACAAGGGCCCACGGAAATGGTTGCTAGCGGAATATCAAAGAGGTAAATATTTCATTCCCACTCGATATCATTCAGTAAAGATGTCTTTTTATCCAAGTATATCTGATGTATTGAAGATACAAAATACTAATTTAGAAAAATTAGACAAAAGTTTATGTTGCATTAATGCTGCAATGAGTATTGCCTCTAAACATATCCTGTCTTACATTTAACTGTTACTAGCAAGAACAATTTCTGATCTGCGAATGTTGATGAAAATGTCTTTGTTACATACTGGACAGCAACAAGAAGTGACTGATTATATTAGGTGTGTGTGATGTGTGGAAGGTTGGTGTCACCATATTGCAAACATTGCCCTCTTTTTATCATAAATTATATTTCAGTTTCATAATTTCTGTCACTACTACTGAC